>CM054059.1:39328410-39483622 GCA_028641055.1 Alopecurus myosuroides | reverse complement strand
CGCCATGCACAGGGCGGGGTCCTCATCGTCTTCCTCCGCCTCGGCCACGTTCGCGACGCCGTTGGCCTGGTCGCGCTCTTTCTTGCGACATTCGCGGGCCCAGTGGCCTTTGATGCCACAGTAACGGCAGTTTCCGTTTCGCCTGGCGCCGCCCTTGTCCTTGCCAGAGCGCGCGGCGTCCTTGCCGCGGTCGTCGTGGTTCTTGCCGCGTGGCTTCTTGCCGCTCCCCGATCCGCCTCCAGACGCTCCCCCGGACTCGCGGCGGCCGGCGCGCATGCGCCACTCTTCCTCGGTGAGGAGCAGCTGGTTGCCGCCGTCTTCCTCCGCGTCCTGCAGATACCTCTCCTCCGCCGCCTTAAATCTCCCAACGATTTCTTCAATGGACGTGGTGCTCAGGTCCACGAGGTTGTCGATGGAGACGGCCAGCTGGGAGTACCTCTTGGGGGCGATCCGGAGCCACTTCTGCATGATCTTGCGATCGCCGATCGGATCGCCCAGCTCGCTCAGCCGCGACGCCAGTCCGGTCAGGCGCATGGCCAGATCGTCCACGGACTCGCCGGGCTTGTGCCGGAGTTGATCGTATTCCGATCGCAGCGTCTGCGCCTTGGCCTCGCGCACTCTCTCCGAGCCGGCGCGCATCTTGCGGATCGCCTCCCACACCGCCTGTGAGGTCTTGTGCTTGCGCAGAACGGTAAGCATCTCGCCTGGCACCGATCGAAAGATCAGCTCCAGCGCGCCGCGGTCATTGCGGTAGCCGTACTCATCGTCGAGATCTTCTCCTCCCTCGATCGCTGTCCACAGGCCCCGAGCCTGCAGACTCACCTCCATGAGGAGGCTCCACTCGGCGTAGTTCGAGCTTGTCAGGGGCGGAACGTTGGAGGAGCCCGAGACGACTGGCGCATACTGCCGCCCCACCGCCAGCTCGCGCCCACGGCCGAGTGCGGTTGGATTTCGAATCCTGGAGCGCGGCGAGGTACTGCCGCCACTGTCGTCGTCGCTGTCCCTTGCCATCTTCTTGCCGCTGCCTGACATGGTTCGATCGCAAAGCCCTTAGGCTCTGATACCACTTGTCAGTCCCAACCCTGGAAACTTACGCGATGGATATGGATTAGAGAGATGGACGCAAGCCGGTTTTGGTGCTGTGTAAAACTTACAGCTTTTCTCCTCTTTCTCTTTCTATTTATTGAACTGTTACAGGTGTAACTGAAAACCGAAAGTTCAGGCTTCCGTGCAGGGATCCAACGTTGCCATCCCAACGTCTCCTGCATGCTCGCCTGCGACAGCGTCGTGATCGGAGCTTCGTGCCATCCCACGAACAACCACGACGCCTTCCTACATCACTAAGGATCCTAGGCTACGAATGAGTCGCAGCTCATTTATTTGTCTGAAAGAAAACTAAACGACTGAAACTGAAAACGTTCAGTTTCGCTAACTGAAACTTATCCGACAGCAGCTCGACGAGCTACAGTGACTGAAGCTAACACTGCCCATCATGGCGCTGCCTACATAGCCTGGCGGGATGCCGTTTACGCGCCCCCGAGCCCCAATGACGACGTTGTAGATCGTCTCCTGCCCCGGTTTGAGGCGCCGGGCCCGGCACACCGCCCGCCAGAGGTGTGCGAGCAGGGCCTGCAGCGAGGAGATGGGGGCGGTGGCAATGCCGGCCATCTCGTCGCTGGCCCTCGCCTTGAGCTTCTTCACGCTCGCTGCGGAAAAGGTGAGGAAGGCCTCTCGCGCCGGGGGGAACTCGAACGGTCGGAGGATATGCCGCAGCTTGCCGAACGGCAACGGGACTGGCACGGGGCACGTTTCGAGGAACCACCTCCCGTGCACCGGCGCCGGCAGCGTCTTTGACGCCGTCATGACGCCATTAGTTCCGCTGCAGCCTCGGTGGATCTCCGACCAGGCGTTGAAGAACTCCCATAAGGAGGTGCCATCCCCAACGGAGTGGTTCAGGGAGACGGCGAGGAAGACGCCGTCGGCGAGCTCGGTGATCTGCGCGGAGAGCACCGGAAGCGACTCGAGGGCCGCGTCCGCGTTGCGCACCCCGTTGAGCGGGAAGAAGTCCCAGATCACCTTGGACGGGCTGTGGACCGAGCCGACGATGTCCTGGACTGTCACGCCAGGCGCCGCCGCTTGGACCAGCTCGGCGCCGTCCCCGGTGCAACACAGCCGGACCGTGAACGTCCCGTCCCCGCACTCGTCGACTGCGAGCCGGCCGGCGAAGTGGTAGTACCGGCCGAGTGCGCGCGCGAGGGAGGACGCGAGGGCCTGGACGAGGCGCTCGCCGCCGACCGGGGGCGCGGGCAGGAGAACCCCCTTCTGGCCGTACTCTATGGTGAGGAGCCGGAGGTCCCACGGAGTGAGGTGGATGTCCTCCAACGGCGCGGTGGCACCCGGCGACGGGCGGACCACGCGCCGGGACACGACCCGGACGGCGGCGGCTGTTTCGTCCATCTTGGTTCGCTCCATGACCATGATCTTCTTTGGAGTCGTGTGAGCTGCTTTGGGGGTGTGTGGATCGTCCTACTACCAAGGAGTAGTATATATAGTACTAGCATGGCTCTCCAGCACGTCGACGTGATGTGGATCGTCATTTTTTTTATTGCGGAGATACCAGCTGTATATATCGAGATGTGGATCGCTATCGGCGGACAGCGCACACATCATCCAAAGAAAATCAAATAAAATCAAATGTAATGCAAGGGCTGGCCTACCCAATCAGTTGTAGGTATGCACCGACAGGCGGAAATCAAAATGGATCCTGAGTTCACATGATCCTGCTCTAATATTTTTTTTAAGTAAATAAACATTTTAGAAAATTCTGGAAAAGAATTATTGGCAAACCTATACAAGTGTTTTACATATGTACGAATTTTAGTGATGAAATAAAAAAAATTGTGCTCTATGCAAAAAAGAAACAAAGCAGTAGCGAAAATAAGATTTAATTTTTTTAGAACACTAATTTTGTTTTTTCGTACAGAGCAGCACACATAACATTTTATCACGAAACTCGATATATATATATATATACACACACTAGCGGAAACTGGGCCTTTCGTCCAGGGCTGGCCAAGTCATCCGTCCCGGTTCAGCTACGAACCCGAACGAATGCTACGCATTCGTCCCGGTTCGTGCGGCCTTGGCTCTCCAAGCCATCCGTCCTGGTTCATTAGGGGGCATCTGTCCCGGTTCTTGGCTAGAATCGGGACAAATGCCCTGCCACATGCCACGTGGCCAGCGCAGGGGCATTGGTCCCGGTTCTAGTCACGAACCGGGACGAATGCCCCCTTTCCTATATATACTAGCCTCTTAGCCACTTCTCTCCTCTGTTTTTCTGCTAGGAGGTGTGAGAGGTGGTTGCTAGTCTTTGTGTTCCTTTGTTATGCACACGAGGTGTTCGACGAAATATCCGAGCCACACTTAAGTTCACACAAAATGATATCCTCGAATGAGATTAGCAACCTTATCCTTTTCATCTGTAATTGATACAAAAATATTATATTTATCGATGTACGGTGGTCATTTCAGTATTGAAGATGTTATTGAAATGGGTTTTGATTAATTTAATTATACGATGTAGATGGATGCACGTAAGCGATGGATGTACGGTGACCGACGCACAAGCCTGGATGAATTTCTCGATGTAGGTGAGGCGAACAAAGAGAATGGCTTTATGTGTTTCCCATGTGTTGACTGTCGGAACATCAGAGAGCACTCTTCCTTGAGAGTCCTTCACGGCCACCTGTTTCGGAGAGGTTTCATGACTAGCTATAATTGTTGGACCAGGCATGGAGAAAGAGGGGTTGTGATGAAAGACAATGAAGAAGAACAAGAGGATCCTATAATCCCTGAATACGGTGATACTGCAATGGAAGACAATGCAGAAGAAGGAGGAGGTGGTCAAGAACGGGCATCAGATGAGCCCGCTGATGATCTTGGTCGAGTTATTGCTGATGCAAGGGAAGACTGTGAAAGTGAATTGGAGAGGTTGAAGTTGGACGGCGTGTTACAGGACCACAAAAAGTTGTTCTACCCAAATTGCAAAGATGGCAGCACAAAACTCGGTGCCACACTGGAGTTGCTGAAATGGAAGGCAGAAAACAATGTGACTGACAAGGCATTTGAGAAGTTACTGAAAATAATGAAGCCGAAACTTCCAAGGGATAGCGAATTGCCTGACAGTACGTACGAAGTAAAGAAGGCTCTCTACCCTCTAGGATTAGGTGTGCAGAAGATACATGCATGCATTAATGACTGCATCCTCTACCGTGGTGAGAAGTACGAGAATTTAGATGAATGTCTGGTATGCACTGCACTACGGTATAAGATCAGACGAGATGACCCTGCTGATGTTGACGTCAAGCCCCCCCTCCCCCCCCCCCCCCCCCGTAAGAGGGTACCTACCAAGGTGATGTGGTATGCTCCTATAATACCACGGTTGAAACGTCTGTTTAAAAAAAGAGCATGCCAGGTTGTTGCAATGGTACAAAGAAGACCGTAAGAAAGATGGAAAGTTGAGACACACCGCTGATGGGTCGTGGTGGAGAAATATCTACAAAGAGTTCAAAGATTTTGCAAGTGACGCAAGGAATTTAAGGTTTGGTCTAAGTACAGATGGCATGAATCCATTTAGTGAGCAGAGTTGCAGTCACAACACCTGGCCATGATTCTATGTATCTACATGGTTGTGCATGAAGCGCAAGTTCATTATGATGTCAGTGCTCATCCAAGGCCCGAGAGAACCCGACAACGACACAGATGTGTACCTAACCCCATTAGTGGAAGAACTCTTACAGTTGTGGGGAAAACCAGGTGTACGTGTGTGGGATGAGAACGAACAAAAGCCATTTGACCTACGGGCGTTGCTTTTCATAACCATCAATGATTGGCCTGCTCTGAGTAACATTTCCAGACATGCAAACAAGAGATACAATGCATGCACCACTATTTAGATAAGACTGATAGTGTATATTTGGATAAGTGTAAGAAGGTTGTATACATGGGGAATCGTAGATTTCTTCCAATCAAGCATCTCGTAAGAAAGAAAGGAGGAAAGCATTTCAGAGGTGAGGAAGATACACAGAAGAAGCCTAACCTTCGTAGTGGTAATGATGTATTTGGTATGGTCAAGGACCTACTTTGGGAAGGGTCCCGGCAGTCTATCTGTTTTGAACGACCCCGCTAAGGGACTGATGCATGTAAAATGCATACATGAACTTTGCATGTTATTACTTGTTTTTCCTACATATTAGCAACTTATATTCATGTTTTATAATGATTTGGGGGATTTTCTGAACAATCCCCCTTCTTTTGGTTCTAACCCTGTTTTTCCAGAAAACGTACTTTTTAGTGTTTCAGACTTTCCGGGAGCTTCGGGACTCCAAAAAGGGCAAGGCCAAAGAGCACAGTTCAGAATTTTCGAGACGAAGACCATGGACGAAAGTAGAGGGCCAAAAGGCCAACCAGGTGAAAAGAGGACCCTCCACGCGGCCAGATTCCTTGGCCGCGTGTGGGGCCCCCTTTTTGCCCCCGTGGCTCCGATGCCGTCGATCTTTCTTCTCCCGAGTGTCTCGTGACCTAAAAACGACTATATAAAGGGTGCCCTAGCTTTTTCGAGAAGGGGGCGGCGCCGAGACACGAAACCACGAAACAGAGAGACAGAAGGCTGCCGCCGGAGAAGATCGGAGGGGGGAAACGCCGCCGGGATCACCCCCGGAGGGCTCCACCCCCCTCCGGCGTGTTCATCATCAACATCTACAGCAAGATCAGCTCCATCTCTCCACTGTAATCTCTTGGCAAACACGATGTATGATGCAATACTATATTCCTTTGATGTATTGTGTCTCCCCGTCTATGTTTGAGTAGTGAATTGTTCTTGGCAATGGTGAAATAGTTCGTTGATTGGTTGCATACAAGTTTGTTATCTTCTATGATTGTCTTTATGTACAATATATGAGTGCACGCATATGTTGGGGAATGCATGTAAGGTGATCACCGGTAGCATAATGGAGTGGTGGTGACTTGGGAGTGACAGTAACCTGAGACCGAGCCACAAAGTTAAGTTATTGGGGGATATATATAGGGGACCTTAGAACGTAAGGCTATGGTGGGACTTTATGTCTTAATCAATCTTGTGCAGTCATTTACTTGGACACATGATCCATCATAAGGGGTTGTAGATCATTTACTTGACTATACCTATTCATGGCTCCTTCCTAGAAGAAACAACTAAGACTAAAACATGTGCTTCACTAATTGTGACAACCACACGAACGAAACACCTATTGCTAGAACACTTGCTCCCTTGAGATACTTGAGATATTTGCTGCTTGCTACTTGTGAAACTTGCTTAGAAACTTGCTTTAGGATTACTTGCATTTTAAACTTGCTTCACTAGTTACTAGACAAACCACACTCCACGTCACTTGCTTTTAATTAGTTAGTTCCTTTTAGTCAAACTTATTGCTTTGCATAAACATCCATATAAGAGGGTTATAGGGCTTTAGAGAATAGATAGCTTACCTTCAGCTCCTCGTGGGTTCGACACTCAAATACTTATTGAAAGGTACTACAATTGATCTCCTGCACTTGGGAGTCATCAAGCACTTTTCTGGCGCCGTTGCCGGGGAGCGTTGTGCTTAGCTTTTATTCTTGTTTGCATTTCATACTAACATATAAACCTAAAACACAATTTTAGAACTGTATAATATCTACCTTGAATTAGGACATGAAGTGTTTGAGGAGAAATTGAAAAATTATTCGCACAACAATCATATTTGTGGTAGTACTAATTCTTTGAACACCTTTATTGCTAAGGAAAACCTTGAGCCTGGGGAAGTTTGTCTTGATGAATATGATATTTTTAGTCCCCCTACTATTGAGGATAAAAATGATATACTTGCTGATTCTATGGAAAGTTTTAAGCTTGGGGAAATTGGTTTTTATGAGCATGATATTTCTAGTTCCCCAAGCTTGGAGGAGAAAATTCACTTTGATGATACTATGCCTCCTATATATGATGATTGCAATGAAAATTATGAATGTTTAACTCCCACTATCACTAATAAGGATTTTACTTATGTGGAGAGTAGTGATTCTTTTATTCATGTGGCTCATGATAAGAATGTTTTATGTGATATTCATATTGTTGAATCTATTCATGATGCTACTGAAAATTATTATGAGAGAGGGAAACATGGTTACACATATTTCAACAATATTAAGTTTCCCCTCTTTATGCTGAAAGTATTGAAGTTGCACTTGATCTACCTTTCTATGCTTGCTATTATGTGCTTCTTGTATTTGTTTCATTACAAAATGCCAATGCATAGGAAAGGGGTTAGACTTAAAAATAAATTGTTTAATATTTTTTGGTGTGTTCCTTATGCTTTAATTTCCTATTCGGTTTGAGCACACATTTATGTTTTTTCAACATGTAAAATACCTTTACCTACTGTTATCTATCATTTAGTTTAAGATTTTCATTTTATAAATTTTTTGAGAAACTAAATGAGAAGGATGAGTAATGGAGAAGTTGGGGTCGACCTTGAACATATGTTGTTCATGCCAATGAAACCATTGCAAAGTCTCTATCATTAAAACTTTTTCCAAGGCTAAAAACAATAAAAATATTAGTTCACTACTGTAACATCACATTTCTGTCTTATTTCTCATCATAAATGGCAAGAATAATCTTATATGAGAGATAGGATTAAACAATAGTAATTAGCTGTCCAGAAAACAGATTCCTGAACTTCACTGCGAAAAATGTTTAAAATGACAGAAGTGGAATTTTGACCTGGTAATTTACGACAGCAATATTTATTTATCACTACATATTTCATTAGTTTTAAGTTTTCTGATTTAAGCAACTTAAGTGCCTCAAAAAATTCACTCTTTACGGGCTGTTTAGTTTTTGGCAGATTATGTCTTTATTTTGCATTGCTCTCATTACTTGTGTTTTGTGTGGTTCTTTTGATCAAGGAGCAATGCACAACTGTAGTAACAATAGTTAATATTTAGAATCAACTCATGATGTGTCTTTTCTGTACCTATGTGGATTTTATTTATGGAGGCACTAACCCCTCTAATCAAGTTTTATGTTGAGATTTGTGTAAGAAGAATTTTTCAGGAGGAAGAGTTGAGTGAGATGAACAAAGATCAAGAGGGACAACCAATCAAGCTAAGGGATGTACCCCTGGGCTCACCCTACATGTATCAAATAAGTACAAGAATACAAGCTTGGGGATACCGAGCCACCTCACTCCAACCATCATGATGTTAAGTAAGAAAAGACTAGCTATACGGCTATCAATAAAGCGCTTTACGGGAGGCAACCCGGTTGTTCTTAGTTGGTTTTTCCTAGTGTCCTCTTGCTGTAACAAGAGACTTAGTCTTTAGTTTATTTTCTGGAATTTCCTTGATCTTTTCGAGCTAGAGAGTGAACATACAACATTATGAACCTTATTGTCTATCTTCTGGAGCATTTTTTTTGGAATTTTGCGCAGCATGCATACGTTTTGTTTGTCCTTGCTAATCTCACCCCACAGAAAAAAGAATGGGAGAAACATGTTTTGTAAAGTTTTTTCACAGGGAATAGAGGAGCTGCGCCAAGAGAGATCCAAGAGTGGTGAAAACCACAAGCTTGGGGATGTGGTGAACACCCCCCTGGACCAACACTCTTTTGGTTAGCACACGTCTACTTTCTGTTTTGCTAAGCAAAGCATTTATCGCAGAAACTTGAAGCGTCTAGTTTTGTTTTTTTAGTTTATTTGTGAGACCACCACCACAATTATCTTTATGAGAATCAGCTACTAGAATAATGGGTTGAATTAATTTGGATGCTGTTATATTTATTGGGAAAGGGATGCTTTAGTTGATTATAAAAGCTACTTATAGTTGCATGATTTATATGCTGTTAGGTGTAGAAATTTGCGATAGTGTTGTCATGAGCTATCTCTTATTCATGTTTTTGATGTTAATTGTTAGTTTACTTAGTTTGTCATGAAATGAGTAGTTCTATGGACACTAATGCATGCATAGTAGCTGGTCAACTATCTCCCTCTTGCTAGCCAAAAAAGTAAAAATTCCAACAAGTATAAACTTGTTTCCAACACCCTTTAGCCAAGTATTTCCAGTGAGTCCACCATATCTACCTATTAGCTTCAGAGCTATTCCGAGTATGTTCACCATGTTATAGTGTTATTTATGTTCTAAATTAAGATATTCACTTTATTAATTGTCATGAGCTGAATTTGGGATAGGACTCTCACGAACTTTTGAATGCACACCTTTACTTTTCATTGCACTTAATAAACATGACCCAATAACAGGAGCTAAAAGTTTTGTGTTTGACAAGTGTTTGGTTGGGAGCTAGCTATAAACGTGTATCACTGGAAATCTTTACTTTTTAATTTGAACATATTTCAAATTGTAACAAAGTTTAATTATGTACATTTAAAAAAATACACAAGTTTTGAAAATCTAAATAATTTTCGAAAAAAATTCTAGAAATAAACAAAAAGGAAAAATAAAAAAAGAAAGAAAGCGAAAAAAAAAGTATAAAGGAAAAATGACGGACCACTCACCGAAATTGGCCGGCCCATTCTCTCGAGCCCTTGAGACGGCACTACCGCGAACCGCCTTGCTAACGGATGGTATATAGGATTCACTATGTCCAACAATAATAAGGGCATCTCCAGCCGTCCCCCCCCCAGCGCCCCCCAGGACGCGAATTAGCGTCGTTTTCCTCCAAATGCGTCGTTTTTTACCAGCCGGCCCTCCAGAACCCCAAATAGCGCCGTTTCGGCGGAAATTAGTGCGGGCGCACCCATGCGAAATTCAGCCCGTTGGGTTTGGCTTGGGGGTGGGGGGGAGGAAAAGCGCGTGTGGGCCAGCACTGTCGACGAGGCAACACCATTCCCCCACTTTCCCCATCCCGACTCGCCTTTTCCTCTCGCTCGACTCGTCGTTTCCTCTCGCTCGAATCGCCGTCGCCACCCCGTCGGCCACCCCCACGCCGACGCCCTAGCTCCGCCACACTGTCGACGCTGTTTACTCGCCCCTCTGCCACGAGGGAGGTTGTGCCCGGAGAAACCCGTCCCCCCCCCCCCCGCAAGGTGTTCGACGTTCTGCCCGGCCCATGGACTCCGACGTCGAGGAGATGCTCGCCGAGCTATTCGACGAGGAAGATCAGGCCGCCATCGACAACGAGGAACACTTGCTGATCTTGAGCTGCCTGGCCGGCTTGCAGGCCCAGGACACCCAGCCGCGGCGTGCTGGATCGAGGCCCGGTCGCCGCAAGAGCAAGCCGAGGCAGCGATACGAGGGGTACTGCATCCTCTACTCCGACTACTTCGCCGAGGATCCCACCAACGACGAGAAGGTGTCCCGGCGTCGTTTCAGGATGAAACGCAAGCTCTTCCTCAAGATCATGCATGTCGTCCGGGAGTTCGACACCTACTTCAAATTGAAGAATGACTGCATCGGCACGGTAGGCTTTACATCTATTCAGAAGTGCACGATGGCCATAAGGTTGCCTGCATACGGTGCTCCCGCAGATGCACAAGATGACTACCTGCGCATGAGCGAGTCCACGGCCCTTGAATGCTTGAACAAATTCTGCCGGGCAGTGGTTGCAGTTTTTGGCTCAACATACCTGCGATCACCCAATGCGCAAGACACTGCTCGTCTCCTCGCAGAGAATGAAGCAAGAGGCTTTCCTGGGATGCTTGGTAGTATCGACTGTCTGCATTGGGCATGGAAGAGCTGTCCATTTGATTGGCAGGGGATGTAGAATGGAAAGGAAGGAGAGTGCTCGGTGGTTCTCGAGGCCGTGGCTTCGTCAAATCCTATGGATTTGGCATTCATTCTTTGGTATGCCTGGAAGTCACAACGACATCAATGTCTTGCAGTGCTCAATTGTCTTTTCTGAGCTTGTCGAAGGCCATGCCCCCTGTGAACTATGAGGATCAATGGACACCAGTATACAAAGGGGTATTATCTTGCAGATGGCATCCACCTGAAGTGGGCAACATTTGTGAAGAGCATCTCCAACTCTGTGCCAGGAAGCGCAAAAGCTTGGTTTTCCAACTGCCAGGAGGCTTGCAGGAAGGATGTTGAGCGGGCATTTGGCGCGTTGCAATCTCGATTCGTTGTTGTCCGGTACCCAGCCATGACTTGGTCGAAGTCCAACATGTGGGAGGTGATGCAGTGTTGTGTGATCTTGCACAACATGATCATTGAGAGTGAGCGGGATGACCGGTGCCTGACAGTGAGGCAAGCACACCATACTACCGGCAGGGTCCTCTTGCAAATGTTGATCACCGGGTGTCGGCATCATGGACAGCCTTCCTCGCCACGCGGCAGGAGATTCGACACGCTGAAATACACCAAGCTCTCCAGAATGACCTGGTGCAGCATTTGTGGACGCGAAAGTGGAATGGCAATGTTGAGGACGATGACAATGCGTAGTGTAATTTATTTTATTTGTTTAAATTGTTGAACTATTTATTTTTGTGGCAAAACTCTATTTATTTGTGTGGCAAAACTCTACATGCCCAAATATGGCCGAATCGTCGGATGGGGGGCGGCCTGGGTTTCACTGCTGGGAAACGCGCCCCCTAATTTCCTATTTTGCGCCGTTTCGTGCCGCGGCGGCCGAAAAAGCGGGATTTTCGCGTCTTAAGAGCATCCACAACGCGGGGACGCTAAAACTGGCGCTTATTTAGTTAGTTACTCCATGCTGTAAGCGGTTGGCGCTTAGTAGCACTATTTTGTACTACTTTTCTAAGCGTCGGACTCTTATTTAAACGTCGGACTCTTATTTACCACCGGGATTTAGGCAAAACGGCCGGGATTTAATCCCTAGCGCCTGTGAACAAACGCCCCACTGTGGATGCTCTAAAAGGGCCGAACAGCTGGAGATGCCTTAAGGAATCGGACCAGAGGGTCCATATGGTGCCAACGGTCGGAATCACCTGGCACGGGTTCCAACTCCAATATGGAGCATGATCTCCGGTCGATATATACGCGACATGCATCAAATTGGTGTCTCACAGACTTGGGAGATATCGAGCTGCCGGCGTTTACTTCTTGTTCTTGTTAGTATCATATGAGCATATCATACATTCCTAAATGTAAGATGTTTTAGCCTTTTTTCACATTCAAATATATCTATATATATCTAGACAACTTTTAATGCACATGTTTACTCATATTCGCATGTATCTAGGCAACATGAGCAATAGCTACAACATCTTATATTTAGAAACGGAGGAAGTACTATTCACCACATGGAGTCGTTTCCATAAATTTATTATACTCCCTCCGTCTCAAATTAATTGTCTCAAACTTAGACACATCTAACAGTAAAATATGTCTAGATACATCAATTTATGTCTAACCTTGAGACAGTTAATATGAGATGGAGGGAGTATTTACTTTCATGGGAATATGGGGGCATCCCTATTGTGGTTTCCCCGTTTTTGATATCTATTCACTGCGTGATATTTTTTTATGTGGCGCTTTTCATCGACGCATAGATTCGACACCTAGTTGGAGGTTCACCATCTATCTTAACCGTCAATTTTAAATCCAACGAAGGATATTTCTTTTACTAATTAATGTATTGATTAAAAAATCCTGTTGATACGTTTTTCGTTAATGCATATCAGGAAATTTCTTGCTAGTACCTGAATCCAGAAAATAAATTTCATAAATCCGAAAATTATTAATCATACATGGATATTTGGACAATCATTCATAATTTGTGCATTTTTCCCTTTTCATAGGTGATCAGGCCGTTGGCATGGTGACCGCGTCCATGAACTCGTCGTCAGTGACGAGCCTGTCGAGAGCCTCCGGCGCCAAGCACACCTCAAGCGACATGCTCCCATCCCTGTCCGGCCCCTCGAACACCATGGCCTCTCCGTCCATCTTGTTTCCGGGGCCGGTGCGCACGCCCACCGGCCTACCCCACCCAAAGTCGTTCCCGTACACATCAAACCGCGGCGAGCCCCCCGTCGCGTTCCCCGCACTGACAGTGCCGGCCGACAGGTTCCCGGTGTAACAGAACGTTGGCTCCTGGACCCAGCGGTCGAGGTGCTTCCTCAACGCCGCCTCGTCGAACGACGCCACGGCGCGGTTCAGCTGCCACGCCGTCCAGCCCAGCCCCTTGTCCATGACCTCGCCGGCGGCGCAGACTGCTTTACTGCCCATCATGGCGCTGCCTACATAGCCTGGCGGGATGCCGTTTACGCGCCCCCGAGCCCCAATGACGACGTTGTAGATCGTCTCCTGCCCCGGTTTGAGGCGCCGGGCCCGGCACACCGCCCGCCAGAGGTGTGCGAGCAGGGCCTGCAGCGAGGAGATGGGGGCGGTGGCAATGCCGGCCATCTCGTCGTTGGCCCTCGCCTTGAGCTTCTTCACGCTCGCTGCGGAAAAGGTGAGGAAGGCCTCTCGCGCCGGGGGGAACTCGAACGGTCGGAGGATATGTCGCAGCTTGCCGAACGGTAACGGGACTGGCACGGGGCACGTTTCGAGGAACCACCTCCCGTGCACCGGCGCCGGCAGCGTCTTTGACGCCGTCATGACGCCATTAGTTCCGCTGCAGCCTCGGTGGATCTCCGACCAGGCGTTGAAGAACTCCCATAAGGAGGTGCCATCCCCAACGGAGTGGTTCAGGGAGACGGCGAGGAAGACGCCGTCGGCGAGCTCGGTGATCTGCGCGGAGAGCACCGGAAGCGACTCGAGGGCCGCGTCCGCGTTGCGCACCCCATTGAGCGGGAAGAAGTCCCAGATCACCTTGGACGGGCTGTGGACCGAGCCGACGATGTCCTGGACTGTCACGCCAGGCGCCGCCGCTTGGACCAGCTCGGCGCCGTCCCCGGTGCAACACAGCCGGACCGTGAACGTCCCGTCCCCGCACTCGTCGACTGCGAGCCGGCCGGCGAAGTGGTAGTACCGGCCGAGTGCGCGCGCGAGGGAGGACGCGAGGGCCTGAACGAGGCGCTCGCCGCCGACCGGGGGCGCGGGCAGGAGAACCCCCTTCTGGCCGTACTCTATGGTGAGGAGCCGGAGGTCCCACGGAGTGAGGTGGATGTCCTCCAACGGCGCGGTGGCACCCGGCGACGGGCGGACCACGCGCCGGGACACGACCCGGACGGCGGCGGCAGTTTCGTCCATCTTGGTTCGCTCCATGACCATGGTCTTCTTTGGAGTCGTGTGAGCTGCTTTGGGGGTGTGGATCGTCCTACTACCAAGGAGTAGTATATATAGTACTAGCATGGCTCTCCAGCACGTCGACGTGATGTGGATCGTCATTTTTTTTATTGCGGAGATACCAGCTGTATATATCGAGATGTGGATCGCTATCGGCGGACAGCGCACACATCATCCAAAGAAAATCAAACAAAATCAAATGTAATGCAAGGGCTGGCCTAACCAATCAGTTGTAGGTATGCACCGAAGGCGGAAATCAAAATGGATCCTGAGTTCACATGATCCTGCTCTAATATTTTTTTAAAGTAAATAAACATTTTTAGAAAATTCTGGAAAAGAATTATTGGCAAACCTATACAAGTGTTTTACATACGTACGAATTTTAGTGATGAAATAAAAAAATTTGTGCTCTATGCAAAAAAGAAACAAAGCAGTAGCGAAAATAAGATTTAATTTTTTTAGAACACTAATTTTGTTTTTTCGTACAGAGCAGCACACATAACATTTTATCACGAAACTCGATATATATATATATATACACACACTAGCGGAAACTGGGCCTTTCGTCCAGGGCTGGCCAAGTCATCCGTCCCGGTTCAGCTACGAACCCGAACGAATGCTACGCATTCGTCCCGGTTCGTGCGGCCTTGGCTCTCCAAGCCATCCGTCCTGGTTCATTAGGGGGCATCTGTCCCGGTTCTTGGCTAGAATCGGGACAAATGCCCTGCCACATGCCACGTGGCCAGCGCAGGGGCATTGGTCCCGGTTCTAGTCACGAACCGGGACGAATGCCCCCTTTCCTATATATACTAGCCTCTTAGCCACTTCTCTCCTCTGTTTTTCTGCTAGGAGGTGTGAGAGGTGGTTGCTAGTCTTTGTGTTCCTTTGTTATGCACACGAGGTGTTCGACGAAATATCCGAGCCACACTTAAGTTCACACAAAATGATATCCTCGAATGAGATTAGCAACCTTATCCTTTTCATCTGTAATTGATACAAAAATATTATATTTATCGATGTACGGTGGTCATTTCAGTATTGAAGATGTTATTGAAATGGGTTTTGATTAATTTAATTATACGATGTAGATGGATGCACGTAAGCGATGGATGTACGGTGACCGACGCACAAGCCTGGATGAATTTCTCGATGTAGGTGAGGCGAACAAAGAGAATGGCTTTATGTGTTTCCCATGTGTTGACTGTCGGAACATCAGAGAGCACTCTTCCTTGAGAGTCCTTCACGGCCACCTGTTTCGGAGAGGTTTCATGACTAGCTATAATTGTTGGACCAGGCATGGAGAAAGAGGGGTTGTGATGAAAGACAATGAAGAAGAACAAGAGGATCCTATAATCCCTGAATACGGTGATACTGCAATGGAAGACAATGCAGAAGAAGGAGGAGGTGGTCAAGAACGGGCATCAGATGAGCCCGCTGATGATCTTGGTCGAGTTATTGCTGATGCAAGGGAAGACTGTGAAAGTGAATTGGAGAGGTTGAAGTTGGACGGCGTGTTACAGGACCACAAAAAGTTGTTCTACCCAAATTGCAAAGATGGCAGCACAAAACTCGGTGCCACACTGGAGTTGCTGAAATGGAAGGCAGAAAACAATGTGACTGACAAGGCATTTGAGAAGTTACTGAAAATAATGAAGCCGAAACTTCCAAGGGATAGCGAATTGCCTGACAGTACGTACGAAGTAAAGAAGGCTCTCTACCCTCTAGGATTAGGTGTGCAGAAGATACATGCATGCATTAATGACTGCATCCTCTACCGTGGTGAGAAGTACGAGAATTTAGATGAATGTCTGGTATGCACTGCACTACGGTATAAGATCAGACGAGATGACCCTGCTGATGTTGACGTCAAGCCCCCCCTCCCCCCCCCCCCCCCCGTAAGAGGGTACCTACCAAGGTGATGTGGTATGCTCCTATAATACCACGGTTGAAACGTCTGTTTAAAAAAAGAGCATGCCAGGTTGTTGCAATGGTACAAAGAAGACCGTAAGAAAGATGGAAAGTTGAGACACACCGCTGATGGGTCGTGGTGGAGAAATATCGACAAAGAGTTCAAAGATTTTGCAAGTGACGCAAGGAATTTAAGGTTTGGTCTAAGTACAGATGGCATGAATCCATTTAGTGAGCAGAGTTGCAGTCACAACACCTGGCCATGATTCTATGTATCTACATGGTTGTGCATGAAGCGCAAGTTCATTATGATGTCAATGCTCATCCAAGGCCCGAGAGAACCCGACAACGACACAGATGTGTACCTAACCCCATTAGTGGAAGAACTCTTACAGTTGTGGGGAAAACCAGGTGTACGTGTGTGGGATGAGAACGAACAAAAGCCATTTGACCTACGGGCGTTGCTTTTCATAACCATCAATGATTGGCCTGCTCTGAGTAACATTTCCAGACATGCAAACAAGAGATACAATGCATGCACCACTATTTAGATAAGACTGATAGTGTATATTTGGATAAGTGTAAGAAGGTTGTATACATGGGGAATCGTAGATTTCTTCCAATCAAGCATCTCGTAAGAAAGAAAGGAGGAAAGCATTTCAGAGGTGAGGAAGATACCCAGAAGAAGCCTAACCTTCGTAGTGGTAATGATGTATTTGGTATGGTCAAGGACCTACTTTGGGAAGGGTCCCGGCAGTCTATCTGTTTTGAACGACCCCGCTAAGGGACTGATGCATGTAAAATGCATACATGAACTTTGCATGTTATTACTTGTTTTTCCTACATATTAGCAACTTATATTCATGTTTTATAATGATTTGGGGGATTTTCTGAACAATCCCCCTTCTTTTGGTTCTAACCCTGTTTTTCCAGAAAACGTACTTTTTAGTGTTTCAGACTTTCCGGGAGCTTCGGGACTCCAAAAAGGGCAAGGCCAAAGAGCACAGTTCAGAATTTTCGAGACGAAGACCATGGGCGAAAGTAGAGGGCCAAAAGGCCAACCAGGTGGAAAAGAGGACCCTCCACGCGGCCAGATTCCTTGGCCGCGTGTGGGGCCCCCTTTTTGCCCCCGTGGCTCCGATGCCGTCGATCTTTCTTCTCCCGAGTGTCTCGTGACCTAAAAACGACTATATAAAGGGTGCCCTAGCTTTTTCGAGAAGGGGGCGGCGCCGAGACACGAAACCACGAAACAGAGAGACAGAAGGCTGCCGCCGGAGAAGATCGGAGGGGGGAAACGCCGCCGGGATCACCCCCGGAGGGCTCCACCCCCCTCCGGCGTGTTCATCATCAACATCTACAGCAAGATCAGCTCCATCTCTCCACTGTAATCTCTTGGCAAACACGATGTATGATGCAATACTATATTCCTTTGATGTATTGTGTCTCCCCGTCTATGTTTGAGTAGTGAATTGTTCTTGGCAATGGTGAAATAGTTCGTTGATTGGTTGCATACAAGTTTGTTATCTTCTATGATTGTCTTTATGTACAATATATGAGTGCACGCATATGTTGGGGAATGCATGTAAGGTGATCACCGGTAGCATAATGGAGTGGTGGTGACTTGGGAGTGACAGTAACCTGAGACCGAGCCACAAAGTTAAGTTATTGGGGGATATATATAGGGGACCTTAGAACGTAAGGCTATGGTGGGACTTTATGTCTTAATCAATCTTGTGCAGTCATTTACTTGGACACATGATCCATCATAAGGGGTTGTAGATCATTTACTTGACTATACCTATTCATGGATCCTTCCTAGAAGAAACAACTAAGACTAAAACATGTGCTTCACTAATTGTGACAACCACACGAACGAAACACCTATTGCTAGAACACTTGCTCCCTTGAGATACTTGAGATATTTGCTGCTTGCTACTTGTGAAACTTGCTTAGAAACTTGCTTTAGGATTACTTGCATTTTAAACTTGCTTCACTAGTTACTAGACAAACCACACTCCACGTCACTTGCTTTTAATTAGTTAGTTCCTTTTAGTCAAACTTATTGCTTTGCATAAACATCCATATAAGAGGGTTATAGGGCTTTAGAGAATAGATAGCTTACCTTCAGCTCCTCGTGGGTTCGACACTCAAATACTTATTGAAAGGTACTACAATTGATCTCCTGCACTTGGGAGTCATCAAGCACTTTTCTGGCGCCGTTGCCGGGGAGCATTGTGCTAAGCTTTTATTCTTGTTTGCACTTCATACTAACATATAAATCTAAAACACAAACAATTTTAGAATTGTATAATATCTACCTTGAATTAGGACATGAAGTGTTTGAGGAGAAATTGAAAAATTATTTGCACAACAATCATATTTGTGGTAGTACTAATTCTTTGAACACCTTTATTGCTAAGGAAAACCTTGAGCCTGGGGAAGTTTGTCTTGATGAATATGATATTTTTAGTCCCCCTACTATTGAGGATAAAAATGATATACTTGCTGATTCTATGGAAAGTTTTAAGCTTGGGGAAATTGGTTTTTATGAGCATGATATTTCTAGTTCCCCAAGCTTGGAGGAGAAAATTCACTTTGATGATACTATGCCTCCTATATATGATGATTGCAATGAAAATTATGAATGTTTAACTCCCACTATCACTAATGAGGATTTTACTTATGTGGAGAGTAGTGATTCTTTTATTCATGTGGCTCATGATAAGAATGTTTTATGTGATATTCATATTGTTGAATCTATTCATGATGCTACTGAAAATTATTATGAGAGAGGGAAACATGGTTACACATATTTCAACAATATTAAGTTTCCCCTCTTTATGCTGAAAGTATTGAAGTTGCACTTGATCTACCTTTCTATGCTTGCTATTATGTGCTTCTTGTATTTGTTTCATTACAAAATGCCAATGCATAGGAAAGGGGTTAGACTTAAAAATAAATTGTTTAATATTTTTTGGTGTGTTCCTTATGCTTTAATTTCCTATTCGGTTTGAGCACACATTTATGTTTTTTCAACATGTAAAATACCTTTACCTACTGTTATCTATCATTTAGTTTAAGATTTTCATTTTATAAATTTTTTGAGAAACTAAATGAGAAGGATGAGTAATGGAGAAGTTGGGGTCGACCTTGAACATATGTTGTTCATGCCAATGAAACCATTGCAAAGTCTCTATCATTAAAACTTTTTCCAAGGCTAAAAACAATAAAAATATTAGTTCACTACTGTAACATCACATTTCTGTCTTATTTCTCATCATAAATGGCAAGAATAATCTTATATGAGAGATAGGATTAAACAATAGTAATTAGCTATCCAGAAAACAGATTCCTGAACTTCACTGCGAAAAATGTTTAAAATGACAGAAGTGGAATTTTGACCTGGTAATTTACGACAGCAATATTTATTTATCACTACATATTTCATTAGTTTTAAGTTTTCTGATTTAAGCAACTTAAGTTCCTCAAAAAATTCACTCTTTACGGGCTGTTCAGTTTTTGGCAGATTATGTCTTTATTTTGCATTGCTCTCATTACTTGTGTTTTGTGTGGTTCTTTTGATCAAGGAGCAATGCACAACTGTAGTAACAATAGTTAATATTTAGAATCAACTCATGATGTGTCTTTTCTGTACCTATGTGGATTTTATTTATGGAGGCACTAACCCCTCTAATCAAGTTTTATGTTGAGATTTGTGTAAGAAGAATTTTTCAGGAGGAAGAGTTGAGTGAGATGAACAAAGATCAAGAGGGACAACCAATCAAGCTAAGGGATGTACCCCTGGGCTCACCCTACATGTATCAAATAAGTACAAGAATACAAGCTTGGGGATACCGAGCCACCTCACTCCAACCATCATGATGTTAAGTAAGAAAAGACTAGCTATACGGCTATCAATAAAGCGCTTTACGGGAGGCAACCCGGTTGTTTTTAGTTGGTTTTTCCTAGTGTCCTCTTGCTGTAACAAGAGACTTAGTCTTTAGTTTATTTTCTGGAATTTCCTTGATTTTTTCGAGCTAGAGAGTGAACATACAACATTATGAACCTTATTGTCTATCTTCTGGAGCATTTTTTTTGGAATTTTGCGCAGCATGCATACGTTTTGTTTGTCCTTGCTAATCTCACCCCACAGAAAAAAGAATGGGAGAAACATGTTTTGTAAAGTTTTTTCACAGGGAATAGAGGAGCTGCGCCAAGAGAGATCCAAGAGTGGTGAAAACCACAAGCTTGGGGATGTGGTGAACACCCCCTGGACCAACACTCTTTTGGTTAGCACACGTCTACTTTCTGTTTTGCTAAGCAAAGCATTTATCGCAGAAACTTGAAGCGTCTAGTTTTGTTTTTTTAGTTTATTTGTGAGACCACCACCACAATTATCTTTATGAGAATCAGCTACTAGAATAATGGGTTGAATTAATTTGGATGCTGTTATATTTATTGGGAAAGGGATGCTTTAGTTGATTATAAAAGCTACTTATAGTTGCATGATTTATATGCTGTTAGGTGTAGAAATTTGCGATAGTGTTGTCATGAGCTATCTCTTATTCATGTTTTTGATGTTAATTGTTAGTTTACTTAGTTTGTCATGAAATGAGTAGTTCTATGGACACTAATGCATGCATAGTAGCTGGTCAACTATCTCCCTCTTGCTAGCCAAAAAAGTAAAAATTCCAACAAGTATAAACTTGTTTCCAACACCCTTTAGCCAAGTATTTCCAGTGAGTCCACCATATCTACCTATTAGCTTCAGAGCTATTCCGAGTATGTTCACCATGTTATAGTGTTATTTATGTTCTAAATTAAGATATTCACTTTATTAATTGTCATGAGCTGAATTTGGGATAGGACTCTCACGAACTTTTGAATGCACACCTTTACTTTTCATTGCACTTAATAAACATGACCCAATAACAGGAGCTAAAAGTTTTGTGTTTGACAAGTGTTTGGTTGGGAGCTAGCTATAAACGTGTATCACTGGAAATCTTTCAACATTGCACAAAAAATTACATTTGGTTGATATCATGTACTTTTGTTTTTGGACTCCTGCCATGCCGAAATGAAATAGAGGAATAGTAATTTTGATGAGTAAGTATATTTATGACTAGAGAAACGCATTGGGCCGCTAACCCAAGCCATGCTTGATCATGGTGGAAATTTACTTACAGCTAGAGTGGGCTCTACAAACACATCCTACAATAAAATAAGAAGGTATGCATATAGTGAATGAAATAAAAAAGGATGATGAGTCTACTCCGTTTGTTCATCTTGTCATTGTGACATGGGCTGGTTTCCATGTCATGGGGCAAGAGGTACCTCTTTGCGGTTCTCTATGATGTCATTAATACTTATTATGATTGTAAAAAGCTTATTAGGAATCTTAGGTTGAGTAATCATGGAGTAGGTTTTCACACTCACGGGGCATGAGGCTTTCAACCACCTTGTCATTCTCATTACTTCAATACTCACAATTTTAAGATGCTAGTGATAAAGGGGCAATGAGAGTCCTAGATCAATGGATACCACATTTCAATTAGTAATTTTAGTTGAATAATTTAGAGGCTAAATAAGACTTAATCATGTTTTACCTCTACTGAATTTTCTCCAAAGTGTCCACCATATTTTTTATTTTCCATTATGCTATTCTTTGACCAATATAGGATTTTATTTTTCATTCTGTGTATGCATTTGGTCCATAGTGCTTTTATTTCATTATAAACTTTGTGAACTTTCATGAACCATCTTTGCTTGCATATTTGATATTTCTTATAACATGAATGGTATGTTGCTACTCATCTACATTATGAATCATTTGATTATATGTACCATGAATAATCTTCTTTGATATTCCATGATTGTTTTAAAATGCAAAGTCCATGTTAGTTTTATCACCTTCATACTCGAGGACGAGTATGGGTTAAGCTTCGGGATGTTGATGCATGTAAAATGCATACATGAACTTTGCATGTTATTACTTGTTTTTCCTACATATTAGAAACTTATATTCATGTTTTATAATGATTTGGGGGATTTTCTGAGCAATCCCCCTTCTTTTGGTTCTAACCCTGTTTTTCCAGAAAACGTACTTTTTAGTGTTTCAGACTTTCCGGGAGCTTCGGGACTCCAAAAAGGGCAAGGCCAAAGAGCACGGTTCAGAATTTTCGAGACGAAGACCATGGGCCAAAGTAGAGGGCCAAAAGGCCAACCAGGTGGAAAATAGGACCCTCCATGTGGCCAGATTCCTTGGCCGCGTGTGGGGCCCCCTTTTTGCCCCCGTGGCTCCGATGCCGTCGATCTTTCTTCTCCCGAGTGTCTCGTGACCTAAAAACGACTATATAAAGGGTCCCCTGGACTTTTCGAGAAGGGGCGACGCCGAGAGACGAAACCACGAAACAGAGAGACAGAAGGCTGCCGCCAGAGAAGATCGGAGGGGGGAAACGCCGCCGGGATCACCCCCGGAGGGCTCCACCCCCCTCCGGCGTGTTCATCATCAACATCTACAGCAAGATCAGCTCCATCTCTCCACTGTAATCTCTTGGCAAACACGATGTATGATGCAATACTATATTCCCTTGATGTATTGTGTCTCCCCGTCTATGTTTGAGTAGTGAATTGTTCTTGGCAATGGTGAAATAGTTCGTTGATTGGTTGCATACAAGTTTGTTATCTTCTATGATTGTCTTTATGTACAATATATGAGTGCACGCATATGTTGGGGAATGCATGTAAGGTGATCACCGGTAGCATAATGGAGTGGTGGTGACTTGGGAGTGACAGTAATCTGAGACCGAGCCACAAAGTTAAGTTATTGGGGGATATATATAGGGGACCTTAGAACGTGAGGCTATGGTGGGACTTTATGTCTTAATCAATCTTGTGCAGTCTTTACTTGGCCACATGATCCATCATAAGGGGTTGTAGATCATTTACTTGACTATACCTATTCATGGCTCCTTCCTAGAAGAAACAACTAAGACTAAAACATGTGCTTCACTAATTGTGACAACCACACGAACGAAACACCTATTGGTAGAACACTTGCTCCCTTGAGATACTTGAGATATTTGCTGCTTGCTACTTGTGAAACTTTCTTAGAAACTTGCTTTAGAAACTTGCTTTAGGATTACTTGCATTTTAAACTTGCTTCACTAGTTACTAGACAAACCACACTCCACGTCACTTGCTTTTAATTAGTTAGTTCCTTTTAGTCAAACTTATTGCTTTGCATAAACAGCCATATAAGAGGGTTATAGGGCTTAGAGAATAGATAGCTTACCTTCAGCTCCTCGTGGGTTCGACACTCAAATACTTATCGAAAAGGTACTACAATTGATCTCCTGCACTTGGGAGTCATCAGGGACGCGCACCCATGTGGAAGAAGAAATCTATATTTTGGGAGCTACCCTATTGGAAAGTCCTAGAGGTCCGCTCTTCAATCGACGTGATGCACGTGACGAAGAATCTCTACGTCAACCTGCTATGCTTCCTAGGCGTGTATGGGAAGTCAAAAGATACACCAAAAGCACGGAGGACCAGCAACGTATGAAAGACCCAAACAACAAGAACACAGATACATGGCATCATTACTTAAGCAGCTAAGCTCTTACCAAAGTAGAGAAGGAAATATTTTTTGAAGTCCTTTACAGTATCAAGGTACCGTCTGGCTTCTCGTCGAATATAAAGGGGATAATAAATATGGCAAAGAAAAAATTCCAAAACCCGAACTCTCATGACTTGTCGAATCTGCATCTCAACAAGTCCCTCGGGTGAACCCATAGGGTTTCGATTAGGAGAACCTGTGGGCGCTGGTGACAATCGTCGGCTAAACAAAGGGCACGATTTACCCAGGTTCGGGGCCCTCGTAGAGGTAAAACCCTTACTCCTACTTCTTTCGATCTGTATTCACGAGTAGATCGGTTACAATAGGGGATTGCACAAGTCGATATTATGATCTCGATCTCAAAGCTTGGTGGTGCGGTATTGCTTGTCCTCTCCTGGTGGTTCTCCTGGACTTATATAGGTGGCCAGGTCTGAAATCTCACCCGGAGAGGACTCGAACTCTAAGCCTAAGTCGGTTAGAAGTTTCCTATCTTGACCCGCAAGCCTTTGCGGGTGGGCTTCAATTGGGCCTTCTAGAATAGTCCACGACGCTTCCTTTGGAGGTTGGGCCGTGGGCCTGAGACCGGGTAGGCTCACCGGACAGGCCTAGGATCTATCCCTTCGTCAGTATCCCCCGAGCGTTTACTCGGTTGAGAACCTGTCGGGTGGACGCTCAAAATTTATCTTGATTTCTCTTCGACTGGTGGCTTCAATCGTTTGAAGAGGATGTGTATCCTGTATGCGATGTATTTCTTGTACTCGAGTGTCGAGAAAATAAAAGTGCCTGTGTGTTTGGCTGTTTTCGCAGAAGGATCTGGCTCAGTTGCTTGGCTCTCCCAAAAGCTCAGGGCCAATTAATTGCATCTAGGGCAAAAACAGTTCTGGCCTACGCAGATTCAAGACCTCCGACTCGAGTCTGGTGAGGTGATCATTACGACTGGGCCGTGGAGGTCTTACCGAGTCGAACTTAACCTAATTGGGTACCCGGCGCGTCCGCTAGGATTTTTCTTCATGTTGTTGACACGGAAATTTACCGGAGGACGCAGCTTGAGTGCGATTCCAGACCCTCAAGAGAGATCTTTTGGGTCTTACCTTCGTATTTGAAAGAATACGACATCCAGATGTGCCTAGTCGGCCGAACGATCCAGGGAATTGTTTGCGTACATCGTATAACCGAGTGGCAGGAGCTACACACTCGCAAGTTTTGTCCAGGGATATTTCGTGTAAAAATGTCTCCCTTGTTTTTTGTGCACAAAGTTTTTTGTGCTTTGTAGTCTTCTATCCATACGAAAGAGTTTTCGTGTTTGGAAACCCTGTCATGCCCATTCAAAAGAAAGTTTCGTGTCTGGGGATTTTATGCGAAAAGAATTTTCGCGTCTTGATTTTCCCATACGAAGTTATTTCGTGTTTGGGGTTTTTATGCGAAAAAGTATTCGCGTCTCGATTTGCCCATACGAAGTTTTTTCGTGTTTGGGGCTTTTGCTCGAAAGAATTTCGAGCTTGGTGATGTTCACAATGACGTCATAGCGCACTTTTATCCTCCCGATGGGACGTGACGGAGTGAGAACAGATGTGCTGGCCCACCTTGTCAGCTTTTTGACCGGAAACGAGACGTCATTTCTGTTTTTCCCGCGAACTGCGCACGGTAATTGCGCACGATCCACTGTTAAGATTGTGGCACGAAACAGCCTTCACCGCCCTTTCATTTCAGCTTCACGCGTGGCAGCCGCGATGGGTGCCATGTTGCTCGATGAGCGGCCAGGATTGAGTGACTCCGTGTATATATACTGTGCTTAGGTAAAAGGTAAAAACTTCCCGTCATTCGCTTCCCAGCCTTCGTCTTCCTCGCGCTCTCCTCCTTCTCTGCGAGCTTGCACAAGCATCCATGGCGGGAGGGAAGAAACGTAGCGCTGCTGTCTCCTCCTCTCAGGCGCCCGAAGATGTTCCCGCACCACCTGCTCTGCGCTCCGGCGACTGGCACTCCCCTAATACCACGCAGAAAAGCATCAAGGATATGCAGAGGGAAGGGTTGCTGCCTCCTGACGCCGAGAAGCGGGTTCGCCTCGGCAAAAAAGAAGAGGTACCAAATCCCCGTGCGAACGAGCGCGTGATCTTCGCGGATCACGTCTCGCGCGGGCTTTCACTCCCCCTCCATCTTTTCTTCGTGGCATTGTTGTATGTCTACGGCATACAGCTCCACGACCTGCCTCCGAACGCGGTGCAGCACATATCGTGCTTCATCGTGCTTTGCGAGTGCTTCCTCGGTATCCGCCCGCACTGGGGCCTTTGGAAGGCCCTGTTCAAGGTGCAGGCCTTCCGCGAGAAATCGCGGGTAGAGACCGAGCTTGGAGAGACGCTGCGCACCGGCGGCTTCGGAATACAGGCGAAGTCGGATACCCTGTACTTCGACATGCACCTCATCGACTCCACGCAAGGGTGGAGGAAAAAGTGGTTCTACGTCGTCGACAACAGCGCGGGTGGAGTTCAAGAATTCCACCTGTTCGCTGTCTTGAAGCGGTGAAAGTCCTGGGCGCATAAGCTTTCAGTCGAAGAAATCCGAGTCGTCGCCCCGCTACTCGCCAAGGTGGCAATCCTCCGCGACCAAGCCGCAGGGATTGCGCTGAACGGCTTGCATCTGGCGAGTGTGTTCCTCAAGCGTAGGATCCAGCCTTTGCAGGAGAGGCCCTCCACCATGTGGGAGTATCAGGGCGTCGAAGATCCCAGCCGCGTGAGCCGAGAAGAACTCTCGAATGCTGAATTCGAGAAGAAAATTGCGACCATCACCAAGCTGAAAGTGCGCGAGGACTTCCCCGACTGCTCTATCGCCACATTCGAAGCTTCAAGACCTCCTCCATCCGAAGTAAGTCCAAATATTTTTCTGTTCTAACTTTTTCCTTTGTTCGAGAGTTTGCCGACTGAGTTTCTTCTCCTTTTCTTCTTCTTGTTTACCTTCCGTAGAGTCTAGCGGTAGTAACCTGCTACCCGCCAGTCTCCGGTGAAAAAGCCTCGGACCTGCTGGCAAGCAACCTGGATGTTCCTGTCGACACCAGCGTTGCTGACGCCGACTCGAGTTCCGAGCGAGATTCTTCGGATGACGTGGAGGAATCGGGTAGCGATCTCCGCCACCGCAAACGCCGCCGGGCGGGAGACGATGAAGCCACCTCCAAGGATAACTCCTTGGGTGGAGGATCTGATAAAGATCCCCTCATCGTGACCCCACTGAGTGTGCGCGCTCCTCCCGCTCCCAAGCCGAAGATCCAGACCGCCTGGAATGTGGATATGTTGGATGACGATGACGACGAGTAAGTTTTTCTTTCCTTCTTCGTTCTAGTCAAACATTTTCTTCTTGCTCCTTCTGACGTTATTGTTTTCCTTCATGACAGACTCCATTCCATCAGCCCCGGCCGATTTGCCTCTTCTCTTCCTCTCGAGAAGAGGAAAGATGCTACTGTTGCGGGTGAAACCCCGACTGCTGGGGCCGTCCAGAATTCGCCGAGACCAGCCCCCACAGCTGCGGCTACGGATTATGGGATGCCTAGATTTGCGGTTGGGGCCTCGGCTTCGAAAGAAGTGTCGGGTAGCTCGGCTGATCCTCTATGCATTGCCCAGGGCCAGGTAAACTTTGTCATTTTCCTTGCATTCTGTACTTCGTTCTTTTCTGTGTTTTTATCGGGTGCACGGCAGTGCTCCCGATGGGAGTAGCCCCCGAGGCTATACTCGATTGTTTACAGTCGTGAATAGGCTCAATTTCCTTCCACTTTCGCTAACTTCTTCCTCTTTGTGTTTTTGCAGTCTCTGCTTGACTTTCTCGCAGCCTTTGGTTGCCTCGTAATTTCGGCTGAGGCAGATTGCATAATCCTTCGGGCTGATCGTGATCGACTCGTCTCGGATAACCAAGCTCTCCAAGGTAAATTTACCCGTTCCTTCCGCTTACTCTTTCTGATTGTGTGAATTCCTTTAGGATGAAATTTGTTGCTGTGTAGCCCAAGTTGATTTTCTGAAGACCGACAAGACTGATGCTATCGCTCGGGTGACCACCCTCGAGGCCGAGTTGGAGGCTGCTCAAAAGGAACTTGAATCCTCTCGCAAGCAGTCGACTGACTTCGAGGAAAATCTCGCGAGTGCCCAGGACGCTCTGAAGCAGCTGGAGGAGGCTGGTGCCAAACAAGACAATGATCTTGTTGACTTCCTTCGCCCTCTCGCCCAGAATTTCGCGAGTAAGTTGCACTTGACCTTTGTCGCTTTTCGACTAGCTAGTATGTTCTTGAAATTAATGTTGTCTCTTTGCAGATCTTCTTGGCGTTGCGCTGGAGCTGCCCGGGGTTCAACGGGTGGACGCCCTGACGGATTCTTGCGCTCAGCTTCGGAGGCACGCGAGTGGGATTTGCTCCCTTGTTGGCAATGCCATTCGAGTGTTGACGCAACTCCACGAGCGTCTTCTGGTTGATGTCGCGGTTCCGCCCACGCTGGATGGTCTCCTGAAGGTTTTTCTGGAGGGCGATCTCCTTCAGGCCTATTCGGTCGCTCAGTCGGAGTGCGGGGCAAAGACTGCTATCCAGTTCGGGTTGGCGCATGGAGTCGCAGGCTTGGACAAGGCATACTCGAACCTTCCCGTCGATGCTACCACGGGCAGAAAGGTAGCGCTTCGTCCTTTCGGCGATCCGGCTGGAGTCCTTGCTCAGAAGCTATCTGACTTGATCGCTCGTGCTAGTCGCAAGGGGCAATCTTCCGCGAGTGGCAGCACTTCTGCAGTTCCGTAGGATAGGCTTTATGTAGTTTGCTCTTCTGATGTAATGAATTTTGGGATGTATTCCGTATTCTGTCTTTAATCGAAATGTTCTTTTGATATCTGAGATGTGATTTCTTGCGATTGATTGTCATGAGTTCCTCCCGATGGGAGTAGCCCCCGAGCACCTATCGAATAGGTGGTTTATTTCTCGAGTGGGGTGTCTTGAATTCTTCCTTAACTTTTCTTATCTTCTTCTAGGTAACAGGTGCTGTCGAGGAGTCTTCGAGTGGATCTGCCGTACAAGCAGATCCTCTTGTTGCTGCTGTTGGTACTTTTGCCGGCCTCCGTGATCGTGTCGCGGATGGTGAGCGCAAGCTGAAAGCTTTGCATGGAGTGGCTGATGTAGCCAAGTCTAAGCAGAAGCTTGCGTCTGAACGTGAGCAGTTTGTGATGGAAGAGTTGGCAGCTGTTGCCAAGGATATGCTTTGTAAGCGCTTCAGCCCCCTAGCATTTTGTTTGACTGTATCTTTTTTTTCTTCCTTTGACTCTCTGTAGCTTTTTTTGTACTTGATGCTTGCGGGTATCGCTCTTCGCGCTGAACTCGAGCTCTGGGGCGTTCTTATTTGTGAGGGGCATCACGGAGTGGTCCGTGGTTTTTTCTATCTCCTCCAATTCTTCTTCCATCCCGAAAGATTTTGCGATTTCGTTGAACTCGATGTCGCACTTGTTGGATTTCTGGAAGTCGCCGTCGATGGTGATTGTGCCATACTCCCCTGGTAGCTTAAGCTTCAAATAGGCGTAGTGTGGTACTGCCATGAATCTGGCGAACGCTGTTCGACCAAGAATGGCGTGGTACTGTGAGGGCCAGTCGACTACTTCGAAGTCCAGAAATTCTCTCCTGTAATTGCTTCGGTTGCCTAGCACCACCTCCAGATTGATTGTTCCGAGTGGGCGGATCGCTTTTCCTAGAACTATCCCGTGGAAGGATGTCTCCGATTCCGCGAGTCCGTCCAAGTTCCTGTTCATCCGACGGAGTGTGTCTGCGTAGATGATGTTGATGCCGCTGCCCCCGTCCATGAACACGCGAGCCAGCTCGTAGTTGCCAATTTGCGCCTGGATGACCAGCGCGGCGTGTCCTGGTTGATAGACTCGTGGGTTATGGTCTTCCTTGGAGAAAGTTATTGGTTGATCCGCCATCTTCAGGTACTCGGGCTTTGTAGGTGGGGCTTGCACAGCCATGCATATTTTCCGTGTGTTCGTCTTCTGGACCCTGCGTGATGGACAAACCTTTTGTATCATGCCTAAGAGTCCTGCTGGGTTCGGGTATGCGGTGCCTCCTTGGTTTGCGACGGGCGGCGCAGGTAGTGCGGCTAGCACCACATTCTGGTTTCCTGGTGGAGGCAGGGGTTGTGGCGGTTGGAATCCCTAGCTACCTCCTCCTGGAAGCTGCGGGTAGCCTTGACTAACTGTTGTTCTGTTTTTCTTCGAGAAGGCCTCGTGTATGTCGATGAACTTTCGGCAATCCTTGAGAAGGTGTGTTGCCTTAGTTTTCCCCGTGCGCTTATCTGTAAATAGATGTAGCGTGCAGTATCCATCGAGGTCCTCCTCGGGAGTTTTGTCCTCCGTCTTTGGTTTCCACTCGCGATTTCCGCGGTGTCCATTATCGCGGCTTCGCGTGAATTCTGTAGCCACTAGTTCTTCTCGGTCGTCGTGATCGTAATACTTCCTTCTTTTCTTTCGACCGTGGCGATCGTCTTCGGGTGCGGGCGAGGATGCCCTTTCGTTGCGCACGGAATCCTCTCTGTTCTCCCATCTGTCGGCTATGATCATTAGCTCCCCGATAGTTTTGGGCGCGGCTCGTCCCAGTTCTTATCTGAAAGCGGTTCGTCGAGCGCCTTTTGCGAAAGCTTCGACTGCTACTTCCTCTGATATGTTTCCCGCCGTGTTTCTAAGTGTGGTCCAATGCTGAATATATTCGCGAGTGGACTCGCCACTCTTCTGCTTGCATGCTCGCAGTTCCTCAATGGTCGCTGGTCTTTTATAGGTTGCCTGGAAGTTTTTGCAAAAGTCGAAGTGTAGATCGTCCCATGACCCGTAGCAAGACTTTGGCCTTGACTCAAGCCAGCTGCGTGCTGCTCCCACCAGGTGCAAGTTGAGCTACTGCATAGCCGTGTTTTTGTTCCCACGTTGGCATTTTACTGCCGTGAGGTAATCTGACAGCTAGGATGAAGGTTCGAGTGAACCGTCGTATTTCGTCACTTCCGTACTGAGCTTGAACCGTTTGGGTAGAGGCGCCTCGCGAATACTGCGAGCGAAGCATAGTGCGCCACAGGTTTCATCGTCAGAAGAGGTGGATGGGGAATGTGCACGGTTCCTCGCTGCTCGTGCTTTGTCCATCCTGTTTTGCGCGATGTCTGATCGCGCGTTGTATCCTGGTTGATCACGGTCGGTTTCCTTCCTTGGCTCCTTGCTGCGATGTCGTGAACGGTCGCTGTGATGTCGTGAGCTGCGATCTCGATCTCTTGGACTGCCGTCGCTGCTACTCGGACTATCAGCGCGTCGTCTGGCTTCTTTTCCTCGGGCACGACAAGGTGATTTTTCCTTCCCGGGCGATGTGCTCCTGTGCCTGCGGGGTGCTTCCTTGTCTCTTTGCTCTGCTGCCTTTTTGCGATCGTAGGAAGCGAGCCTTGCGGCTGCCATGCCCAATCCTTTCTGAACCTGCTTGTATTGTTTTGCACGGGGGTCGTTTTCCTCTGGTTGGTTTATCTGCATGTAGGTGGCGGCGGCCAGTACCGCGGCAGCAGGAGTTTGCAGGTGGACGTTTCTGTCCTCGTCGACGCGCATAAAGGAAGGCCCGAGCGATTTGCTGATTCCGCTCAGGGACTCGCCATCCATAGTCGCGGTCTTCGAAGCGTATCCTTTTCTCGCGGGACGATTCCCGACTGAAGGTGTCAGGGATAGCGCGGCTCGGCGCTGGCTTGACTCATCTGCTAATCTTTTTCGCTCGGCTAGATCTCTACGAGCTTATTTTATTGTTGTAGCCGCTCTCACTAGATGGTAGTGGTAGGCGGTCATGTCCTCGTGAGGGGCTCCGACTTCGGGTGGCTTACTCGTGCGGAGGGCCTCTTTTGCTCGGAGCCAGGCATCTCGCGAGACGCTGATGGTAGCGCGTTCTGTTGCGCTGTGTTTAGTTTCTTCGGGTGGAACTCCTGACCCTGCCATGCAGACCTGAGCCAAATATGGCTTGCGGGTCCTAGGCGTAGCTTGGGTGGCTCTCCTGATCCGAGAAGGTTCCCCTGTAGAGAGGGTGTGGAAGTTGTTGGTGTTGAGGCGGATAGATTCGCCGCTTTTCGCCAAGTCGCGATCTTCGTGTTGAGGTCGCGAATTGACAGCTCCCGGGCTAGAGATCGACGTAGATTTCGATCCTTCGGGGTCGGTGAAGTGGTGGATCCCTTCTTTGTTGGTGTAGAATTGGAAGCTCCCGAACGTCAGGGTGACGCTCTTCTCTAGGTCGCTAAATACCGGGCGTGATTCCGGCGAGTGCGGGGTGACTGTCACATCCCAATTTTGGAATACCTGATAACACAGTTGTTTTGCTAATTGCTTCACAAATAAACTTTGGTTGTGTTTGTTTGAGTGCAACTAAACAAACTAATTATATAAACTTACATGGCTAAGAAATGGAAAGCAAACTTAAAAAGATAGCAAAGCAGTAAACTAAAAATATTCAACATATTGTTCCAATGACCTTGACAATATTTTCTAAAGTAAATATTGATCAAAGAGTTTTCCAAATCTATCTTATGAATCTACTACTTGTTGCGTATAATTCCAAGGTCTAAATTAAGAAAGAGGAAACACTTAATAAATTTCCCTAAAAGACTATCAGGAAAAAGAGGCATTCTTAGATGCTTCACCAAAATCTTATCAAATGTTTTTCCAACCTTGCAAGCTTAAAAATTAAAGTATTGGAGAGCATTGAGTTTCTATCTCTAGTCACATAAATATTTTGGCAAAGCATTGTTAAAGAAAAGCCAAGTGACTTATTAAATTGAATTTCCAATATTTCCAGAAACAGAAAACTCAAACAAGTTACTATTGGAAACTTTCTTCAAATGATCTGAAATTGATACCAGTGCTTCCTTATATCAAATAAGGAACACACACAAGGGGAGACCAAAAATTGAATCCATTAAGGTCCTGAAAACATGATTTTTCTCCACAGCAACATTTGGAATTTTGAACAAGTGTGTTCTACAAACTTTTTCAAAATGCCATGAAATAAATACCACATTCTCTATAACATATATAAGGATGAAAACCAAAAGGGCACAAGTTTTTGAATTGTTTAAGTTGCCAAAAACCCCTGTTTTCAAGACAGCACCTTTTAGAAATTTGAACACGTTTGTTCTATGAAGTAACTCAAAATGACTTGAATTTTCTACCACACAAGGAAAACACCAAATAAGGAATGTGTGCTAAAAATTATCATTTTTCGAAGCTCCTAAGTAGGCTAATAAATTCAATGTCCATTTATGTCAGAATTGAAATTTGAACAACTTTCAACTATCAAGTTTATCCAATTGAGCCAATTTTCACATATGTTGTACATCTCAACTAATAAGAATTTTGGGCAAAAGGATTTTAAATTTAGACTTTGTTTTCCTAGAGAAAACAGCATTTTTCAGAGAGGAAAAGGACCTATTTGTAAATAGCCAGGGACCTAGTTGTGAGCTGAGTCACCCTTCTTCTTCCTAGCACCTCTGTAGCAGCAGTGCCCTACGCCATTGGTTCGAGTGGAAGGTATCTCGAGGATAAGAACCCCCCCCCATGTGCTTGTGTCTGCTCCTTGCCCCCTCTCTCTCCCCCTTGAGCTTTCTCTCTCCCTCTCTGTGCAAATTGCTCAAACCGAAACCCTAGCTAATTAGCTCGCCGTCGAATCGGCCGTCTCCGAGCTCGCCGCCGGCCGCCGTGTAGCTCATCGTCTCCGCATTGTCGTGGTTGTCCTCGGAGCCAAAGGAATCGAGGCGGGAGCTCTCGAGGAGCCCGCGCCGTCCAATTCCTTCTTCGGGTCCAGGAGGACTCCGGCGAGCTATCGCCACCGCCTCGAGCCTCCTCCGTCCTCGTCGAGCGTCCCCGCGCGTCTAGGGTGAGAAGGCACTCCCCGCCGTCCACTTTCCCCTCTCCCTCTCCCCCTAATTCGTTGCCACGCCGCGCTAGCTTCTCGGCCGCCGCGCGCCGTCGTCGCCGCCGCTCTCCGGTGGACTTCCAGGAAACGAGACCGCCCCCGTTGGCTTCCCCGCGTAGAGAGCGACGTGAGGATGTTTTTGATTTGCATTTTGGTGGCCGGAATCGCCGGTTGTGGCCTTGCCGGAGTCGTTCCCGCCGGCGGGTGACGCGGGACGACGTCATCGTCTCCTTGACCCCGTGCGGGAGAGGTCAAACCCGCGGGTGGGGCCGCGCTGCCTGCGTGGCTGCCTGCGTGGCCGCCTGGCCCGCTGGTCAGCCACTGCGGCTAGATCCCGCCGCGGTAAAACTGGATCTGGCCGGCCCATTTTGGATCTGGCCCATGTGATGTTTGTTTTTCCTTTTAATTTTTCCAGAAAACTAGCATGTTTACTTTAGGGCTTAAAAACCTATCTAAAAGATGAATTTGACCAAGACAAAATTCACAGATGTAAAGAAACAAAATCTAAACCATATCCAACTTGTAGATCTACATTTGGACGAATATTTTAGAAACGAAAAATGGTTTGGCAACAGGTACCAGAAATAAAAAAAATGAGCACCATTTTAATTTCACAACTCATAATGCGGTGTATCCAATTGAATTGGAAAGCCCTTGAAATTTCCTAACAGGAGCAATCAACCGTGCTTCCAAATTCCTAATATTTTTGAAATGACATGCAATTTGGTAAAATACCAGAGAGCACTTTGGTGATTTTTATAAAATTATTAAAGATGAATTTTGATGCAAACTCAATTGGATGGTCTTGTATATGTTTAGGGCTATCCAAACCTATCTGGGTTTAATTTTTAGAACATCATAGAAAATTTGGTGGACAGATCTTTAATTTGCATGTTTCTGCCATTTTTGCATTTTAGGAAATTAAATTGTGTGAATATATTTTTGTGTTGCAATATTGTTTTCTAGCATGTACAAGTTGTGTGAACTTGTTTTCTAAGTGTTACTTAGCTATTTTAGCATGTTAGATTGTGTGGACTTGAGTTGAGAAGAAACAGGATTTTTGTTAATAGCATATGTTTTATCTCTAGTTAATACTTGCATAGAATTTTTGATTGAATAATTTGTGTGCAAGCAATTGGATTCTTGTGTTGAGAGATTGTATCCAGTACCATGTTGATACTTATATTATGTTGGTATCACCTCTGCTAGCTTTCATTTGAGTTGGTAGAGAAGCATGAGTAGTTTAGTCATCACTATGCAAATATTGGAAAATTTCTCTCATGTGTAGAATTTTTGGCATAAAAATTTGTGGTTGTGTAGCCACATATTTTTGTGTGGTATTCATAGGACCAGTAGCATTTTGTTTATGTTTTTATGAGTAATTGAACCCTAAGGTTTTCACTTGTGTGGAAATAATAGCATGAGTAGCATTACCTTGCTTATTTTTAGCACCCTATTATGTTCTACTAGTATGGTTATTGCACTAGATGCTAGTTTAGCATTTTGTTAATTTTTAGCAAGTATGACCAGAGGCTTTGTGACCTCTTAATGCTTTGATTTGCTAGTGGAACACCCACTGGTGTCATTGCATTTTTGGTGGAAACATTATTTCCCCCACACTAGATGTGTTTCTTTTATATAGTTCTCTAACTAATGAGTGCCTAGTATTTTTGCTTGAATTTTTGAGTGCTAAATGAAAATGTGTATGCTTATGTTTGTAAGTGGTTGGAATCATGTGTGGCTTGCTAGGAAAAATCCATTCTTGGAGTGTTGTTTGATTCCTCTAGTAATGCCCCTTTTATTACCACTAGTATGTAGGAGTTGCCCTGCAAATTGATGCATTGTTTTGTTAAATGGGATATTTTTGTTATAGCAATTATAGATGTTTTTCACTCCTGTTTTTATAACATGGACCCTGTGGTTGTATTTCAATTACTTGATTGAAATACATCCATTGCTTCTTCATGTTTGAGTAGTACCAGTTTCCTTAGCAGTTTTTGTATTGAATTATTTTTCCTGCCAACTTGTGTTTGGTAGATATTTGTGTATCCTTGCATGAGGACATGTTTTCATTTCCCATAATTATAACATGGTTCCTTGTTTGCTTTTTAGTACTTTACTTATTATGCATGCTTGCATAGCAAACTTTTAGTAGAAACATGTCACTAGGATTCCTCCTTTTTAGTCATTGTTTCTATTGTTCTCACTATGAGAATTGTGTGTTTTGTGATGAGTCTATTGCCTTGTTGCACTTGTGTAGGCTCACTGATTTGTAAAAGTAACTTTTGCAAATCATGTGTCTTATTTATTCTTGATGTGAATTTAGACTTAGTAGGATAGCTACCTTTTTTCTTTTTGTGGTTTGGTTGATAGACCCATTGCCATGATTATTATTGTGCATGTTTTATATACTTTTAGTAGTCTCACCCTTGTGAAACTAAGTGTATTTTGGGTTTATTAATATCTTGGTATGAGAGTGGCACACCCACTGAATCCATGATATTGAGTTTGTGAGATATGTTCCTCCAAACTTGAGCTGTCTTATTAAATGGCATTTCTGCCAAGTGTGTTTGTTTGATTGTTTGCCTAAATTAATAATTATGTGATTGGTTATTATTAGTTTCCTTGCTGTAGGTATTGTTGTGTATTGTTGCTTGCCTTGATTGGTTCTGAATGTGTGTCCTTTATTCTCTTTACGACGTTAGAAAACGAAGAGGAAGGGAGTGTTGTGAAGCTCTGTTCCAAGTTCCAGTCACTCCAAAAACTAGGGACACAAGGAGTTACCAGGCAAGCCATCCTGATGCTTGCTGATACAATACTTATCATTATCTATCATGCATGTTTTACCTCTGAAGTTTTACAAAAACTTGATTATCAAAACTATTTTTGATGTGGCTATTACTACTATACTAGTATATAGGTTACTATTATGCCAGTAGTTAAACTTGGTAATACCAAGCCCATAAGCCACCATATGGTATTTATTACCATCAAATATACTAGTCCCTAAGTGGACACCCTAAAATTGTGATTTTACAAAACAAAGGCTTTACGGAAAAACCCGGAGAAAAGGCGGATCCTTATTCTCTGGAGGAATGTGGAAGTGGTCATTTTTGAGAAAGTGGTGTTTTCAAAAATGACACATAACCTAGTCTTCGCCGGACAACCTTTACCGTACCGCCACCCTACCCCAACATGGGCACGGGGCTTAACTTGAAGTTTGTTCTTATTAGTGCGTGCTATCTCACTTGCTATAAGGGGCGTCGTACCCTCGAACCGAATGTCGTCAGTGGAGACATATAAAGTGTGGGATTAATTTTCCCTCCGGATGCAGCAGTTGGGGCTCCTGGCTTGGCGGGGATTAGCTCGGTGCCGGGGATGCGGACACTCGACTGATAGATAGGCATATACTAGTTTGAACATAGTGAATGGTTATGATCAGATACCTGATGTTTACATGATGTTGTTACAGTCCGTGGTTGTTCACGGTAGGTGTACTGGATCTGGTGGATGAGTACACCTCTGCAGAGTACAACTTTTTCGAAGAAGCCGCGTCCTCGGATATGGACAGTTGAATGGCCATGTACCTAGCATTGTGTCAATGTTTTCAAAAAGGAATTTTTGAAAGGAAGTGTTGAACTTGTGAAGTTCGGAAAGGAAGGAAAACTTATACCGTGGAGGTACTGTCGATGATGGAAAGCCATAAGTTGTTATACAGAACAAAATATTTTGCAAAGAAAACCTTTTCTACTCTAAGCAAGAATTCTGGAAACTGATTCCAAGAAGTTTTGCAAAGAGAAAATTTCCTTTTAAACAAAAGTTTTACAAAACCTCTTGTACATGTGATATCTACAAGAGAAATAAAACTATATTATTTTTCTTCTGAAGTATCTTCTTCAACAAAGATACAGATTAACCTGACTGCAACTGTGGTGTCATCATATATGAACACCATTGATAGTGAACCCTATTTATAGCCTACCTATTCCACCATATAAGCATACTTGCATGTTGGTAAGTGATATGATGGATGTCTTGCTGAGTACATTCAAATGTACTCATTATGGTTTCGCCCCTGGTATCTACTTGCCAGACTTTGAGAAGGAGCCTCCAAAGGAGATCTATGAAGAGAAGTACAGAGCTGACGGCTTTGCGAACTAGGATCGTCTCCGGGTCAGCAGCCTGTAGGTTAAGGCGTGACTTGGGCTCATCTACGTTGTGTTTTGATTGTCTTCCGCTGTGTTTGATAAGTTGCCTGCCCTAGGTGGCAGTTGTGTAAACTTGATCACGGGATCTTTTATGTAATACCTTTATGTATTCGTGTATTGGATGATGTATTTCTGTGTGCCAACTTTGTATGTTGTTCACGACTGATCTTTCTGGGATCGTGAATGTATGCATACGGAGGGTTTCAGACTGCCGGTCTGGGGTCCTTACAGAGTTGGTATCAGAGCCATCCTGACCTTAGGAGACCTTAGTTAGCATGGACGTCAGATAGGAAAGGAAAGTATTTTTGAGTAAAAACCTATTTACAATCTAAATTATATTTTTATCTAAGGGAATTTTAGTATATTTTCCCTCCTTCTTATATTTTCAAAAGATTCTAAAGGCATATCTCTCTCGGTTAAGAGTTTATTTCTTACTTGTTTGCAACTGCTCCGCTCTGTTTTTGAAACATCTCTCGTCTTTGAAGTTTTCTGTTCAGAAAATAGTTGGGGTTTCAAAAACAAATTGTTGCATAGTCTTACCTCTCTCAGTTAAAATTTTTATCAAAACTTTACTTCTATTATCTTGTTTCCATCCAAAAAACTTGTATACTTGCCGATGTCCCGAGAAGACCAAAATAATTGCCTAGCTCTACAGTGATGATGGTCAGAAGTAGATATAGTTCTTCAGCCACTTCTAGGATTTTGGATCCGTCTAGTTTGGAGTAATTTAGCAATGACCCCATGAGTCGTCTCCCCCGACGTAGCTCCAATGGAGCCTTGCTTGTGTGTTATGGCTTGCATATGTGTGTCCGTAAGACTTTGTGCTATTGTGTGGTGTAGAATTTGGTTCATCTAGGCTTCTATATGTTTGTGGGGTGCTCAAAATTTGCAAATTTGTGATTGCCCCGCTCTTGTTTTTGAATCGCCTCTTGTTAGGTTTTTGCAAGCAAAAATGTTTGTATAGTATTCAAAAACAAGAATTTGTTGCTTAGACTTATACTTGTTTTCGCTTCGAAATGCCACCCGTCGTGAACCACCATCTCCCCCACCATCAATGAAAGCACCGTTGGGCCTAAATGGAGGACCATCAAGCCACACGAGCTGATAGCGTTGCTACAAGCGCTACACACCAACCACTACTGACCAAAACCTCTATGTTTGTCTGTTTGCAACCGACTCTTTTTGCCCTGTTGGCTAAATGTTGCACGTTTTTTTTTATGTCCCCTTTTAAAAGACCAAACTAGAGAGATCCCCCTTTTAAAAGTTATATACCTCCCTCCTCTGGAGAAAGGTGCAAAAGAAGTCTTCACATGCCATGATGCGCAACCCCCTCAAAAGCCAATCCGAAGAGCACAATTCAATATTCGACGTATGACGCTAGTCGTATCTTGTCGGACAAACATTATTTAATAGAAAGCTAACAAGACTAACATGCTTGGTCTAATCTTAGGTTGACACCTAACCAAAGCATGCAAACTACTGACAACTCTTTCTAAACCAAAGAATTAAGTGACTTAGGACACCTTTTAATCTAGTTGGTAAAGAGGAGAAGTCACGAGAAAATAAGATGATGACCTATTCGTTTACTAGTCAATAGGATATCGGGTGTATCTACTTTGGAAACCAAATCTTAGTAGACGTTGTAGGTACTATGAAATTCAGGGTTTAGAAATTAAGTGAACGATGGAATGGTTATGATAGATCTAGAAAACAGCAGTTTTCCTGTCTTTGTTTCTTTGTGTGCTCTTGATTGAAATAAATTTGTGTTTTATTCAATCTTGCTTCCTAACTTATATGGAGTTGTTAGGACTTGTTATTATGTTGTTTTCTTACAATAAATCTACCCTAGAAAGTGTGTGCATGATTGGAAACTCGAACAAAAATGAAATAGCATTCGTTACCTTCTAGTTTATTATTTGGAAGTATTGTCAGAGCTAGATCTGTGTATACTTTCGATCGGGTTGGTCAGAGTCGAAGCCACGGGGTTCCAACGTGAGTTGCTCGTCGATGAGGCCGAAGATGCTGGAGATCCAGCGCCCGCCGTTCCCACAGACGGCGCCAATTGTCGAATCTGCATCTCAACAAGTCCCTCGGATGAATCCATAGGGTTTCGATTAGGAGAACCTGTGGGTGCTGGTGACAATCGTCGGCTAAACAGGGGGCACGATTTACCCAGGTTCGGGGCCCTGGTAGAGGTAAAACCCTTACTCCTGCTTCTTTCGATCTGTATTCATGAGTAGATCGGTTACAATAGGGGATTGCACAAGCCGAGAGTATGATCTCGATCTCAAGGCTTGGTGGTGCGGTATTGCTTGTCCTCTCGTGGTGGTTCTCCTGACCTTATATAGGTGGCCAGGTCTGAAATCTCACCCGGGGAGGACTCGAACTCTAACCCTAAGTCGGTTACAAGTTTCCTATCTTGACCCGCAAGCCTTTGCGGGTGGGCTTCAATTGGGCCTTCTAGAATAGTCCACGACGCTTCCTTTGGAGCTTGGGCCGTGGGCCTGAGACCGGGTAGGCTCACCCGACAGGCATATGATCCATCCCTTCGTCATGACTGCCACGTGATTATGACCCAGTTGCTTCTGATTGCATTGAGGGGGCTTCTACCAGAAAATGTTTGAATACCCATTGTGAAGCTATGTGCATTCCTCGATGCAACATCTCAGAAGGTAATCGATCTAGAAAGTTTGCAAAGGTTACAGAGGATGTGGTCCAATGTCTTGTTAGTTTTGAGTTGGTGTTCCCACCATCCTTCTTCCACATTATGACGCATCTCCTCGTTCACCTAGTAGAAGAGATTCATATTCTCGGTCCGGTATTTCTACACAATATGTTCCACTTTGAGAGGTTCATGGGAGTCTTGAAGAAATATGTTCATAACTGTGCTAGGACAGAAGAAAGCATCTCCAAGGGCTATGGAATAGAGGAGAACATTGGGTTCTGTGTTGACTTTATTCCTCACCTTAAGACGATTGGTGTTCCTGAATCGCGGCATGAGGGAAGACTGAGGGGAAAAGGAACGCTAGGAAAGAGATCAATGATACCCAGAGACGGGGATTCTTTTACTGAAGCACACTACACGGTTCTACAAAATTCCACCTTCGTGGCTCCGTATCTCGAGAAACACAAGAATATTGTACACTCCACAAACCCGGGGAAGGATGACTCATGGATTAAACTCAAACACATGGAGACTTTTGGCATTTGGTTGCAAACACATTTTATGAATGACACCACTATTGGAGATCAGCTCTACTTGTTGTCCGGGTCACCATCTTCGACTATTGTGAGTTTCCAAGGGTACGAGATAAATGGGAATATATTTTACACGATCGCCCAAGATAAGAAGAGCACCAACCAAAACAGTGGTGTCTGCTTTGATGCAACTATTGAGAATGGAAAAAAGGACACATACTATAGTTACATAGAGGAGATATGAGAACTTGACTATGGACCTTCTTTTAAGGTGCCTTTGTTTCGGTGCAAATGGGTCGACCTGAATGGAGAAGGGGTAAAGATAGACCCGTTGTACGGAATGACAACAGTGTATCTCAACAATATTGGTTACAATGATGAACCATTCTTCCTAGCTAATTATGTGGCTCAGGTCTTCTATGTGACGGACATGTCCTCCAAACCGAAAAAAGAAAAAAATAAGCAACCAAATACATCATACGATGAGCCGAAGCGTCACACAGTTCTTTTAGGGAAAAGAACCATCGTGGGAGTCGAGGAAAAGACATACATGTCAGAAGATTATAACAAGTTTGATGAAATTCCGTCCTTCACAGTGAAAACTGGCCCAAGCATCCCGTTAAATAATGAAGATGCTCCTTGGTTACGGCAGAAAATAAAAAAATGGCGGCACTAGTTGGGGACGGAATGTATTAAACCTTCATGGTTCATGTAATATTATGAGTCTACTATGTAATAATGTATTAAACATTCATGCTTCATGTAATATTATGAGTGTACTATGTAATAATGTATTAAATGGTTAGGGTTTCATCGGGGAGGGGTTCTCGTCCCGACCTGTTTTACTAACGAGGACTAAATGGTTAGGGTTTCGTCGGAGATGGGTTTCCTCCCGACCTGTTTTACCAACCGGGACTAAATGGTTAGAGTTTCGTTGGAGAGGGTTCTCGAGCGTCTGAATCCCACCAATCACGAACAATCACATGGATCGTGTGTTTCTTTCGAGCGCATGTGAGCCGTTGGATCATGTTTGTGTTTCTTTCGAGCGCTTGTGAGCCGTTGGATCAGGGGGTGTTTCTTCCGAGCGCTTGTGAGATGTTGGATCAGGGGGTGTTTCTTTCGAGCGCTTGTGAGCCGTTGGAGACCGGTAAAATAGAAAACCTATCAAAATCATACCTTTGCCTTGAGCATTCCACTTGAGCTAGATGATGAAGATCTTGACCTCCTCAAGATGGAACATCTTTCTTGATTTCTCTTTGCTCGGTGAAGACACATAGATTCCTCCCCCATACACCACTATGGGAGAGGCTCTTTCAGGTATATCTTCACTTGGAAATTATCTCCAAAAGAGTGGCAAGCTTCAAGCATGTGATCTCTTTGATATGCGCCCCTTGAACTTGTACTTCTCGAACTTGATGACGACCACAACTTGACGTCATCCACCATGGACTATATGAAATCTTCCTTTTGATGCAAGCACATGGAAAGATACCTAACCCCACATAGATATACCACACACACATATAATGGGTTAGAACATAAAGCTATATGAACAATTACTTACCATACCATGATCCCACATGGTACATCTTCTTTCTTTGTGAGTTGATTAATATTAACCATCGCTTAGCACTTTGCCTTGATCAACCTTGTATCTTTTCTTCTCTCTTCATAATAATGATGTCTTGAAGGTAAGGGTGAATGTTCACACAATATTCTTCTTCAAGACATACTTGCAATATACTCAACTCTCTCATGAGTCATGACCAAACTTGGGATATTCACATGAATAGGACCTTGGTCACCACTTTATTATCTTGAATTCAGCACATGAACATCAAGCATTGCCTATGGATAAACTCTACAAGTCTAGCTCAATGCAACCATTAGTCCATAGTGATTGTCATCAATTACCAAAGCCACACATGGGGGCGCCATGCTCTTTCAAAGTGTAGATAGATAAAGAGAGTATACGGCACACGCAACACATATGAAACTCTCTAGCTGATGCGTGTCATCTAGACGATGTAAGATAGTGTGCTTCGCTTTAAAGACAGGCAAAAGGAATGAAATAATCATATGCCAGAATAATTGCTCTCTCCGATTATATCACAACCTCACAAGTTCTCAAGTTATCTAGATTAAGGCTTAAAAACTAAGTAGTACCTAAAAGTAATAAAATGTAGTAGTAAAATAACCTTGCAACCTATTAAAGTTGTTTTAATGCACAAATGCTAAATAAATGGGTTGTAGGGTTTATCGACAACTTAATTTTTAAAAATTGTGCTACGACAATTTCCTACATTTGGGGTTTATCAGCTAATCTTAGCCCCATGTTAGGCCAAGTTATACATGGAAGCAAACCCTCAACTCCCTCTCCGTTAGTAATCGCCCTTATTTACAAGAAGCACAAACCCTAAAACAAGTACACCAAGTCGCCAAAGTTAAGTTTAGCACGGGTAACTGGTTCTTTTGTGGGTCTGTCTCACAAGAGTAACTAAGAAGTAAGTTAATATTAACATCGTTAAGGGGATATCCCATAAAAACATTATGTAGAAGTACATTATGAATTACGTTGTCATATAACTTACACTTAAATCTAGAATAAAATTAGGGTCTATCAAAGTCTAAGGCGCCTGAGAATTTTTTAAGTTTGAGTCATCCTAAAAAAAAGTGCAACTGCAGTTTAGAGAATTTTTTTTTTGTTCATTTTGCACTTTTCCGCCATAGAATTGCACTTTTCTACTCAGTTAGACTCTTCCAGAAAAGTGCAACCCGTTTTAGAAAACCGTAACTGGATAAGAGTTGCACTTTTCTTTTAGAAAATCTCAGGAACCTAAGATTTAGCAAAACTGGTAAAATTAATTCGGAAATCAATACATCATTAGGCAAGATCAGTATAGTTAATGGTAAAATGTCTTTTCAACTGCCCTTTTGATGGTCAACTAGCTATCAACTCGCGATAGTATAGATACCTGGTCCAAAATTCTAGTGGTATATTGGGATAGGGATATTTTGAGTGGCATATATGGCAAGCTATTGAATTTACTCTATAGATGTTCGGATGTCTAATTGAAATACGTATATTTGGTTCAGACGCTATTGGCATCATCGTTGTTGTTTAATTGATAAAGCATTTAGAAAATTGTTAGAAGTGCACATTTTTATTCGCTGGTACCCGTAGATTTGGAAAGGTAACCGAGAATGCCCACATGCGAGCTGGCTTGTCAGTCTAGAAACTTTTTAGTCGGACACGTATATGCAAACATGACCCGTAAAAATATGCTGAAAAGTCGAAGATAAAGACAGATCGTCATAAATCATTTGAAAATTGGAATTACATTTTTATTTGTCACTACTACTAGAAGTGTGTGCATGTGCACTGCTATCTCTCCGTGCATTTATTCCGCATCGCGCCATGCTCATGTCGTCATGGGCATGACGGCCGCGCCCTATTTGCCGTCTGTTCTTCTTTTCCAAAATGGATGCGTGTTGCATGAGATATTTATTCTTCTGGAGCTTTCCATGGGTGCTCACGCCGCCGCTGGTAAGGTGACGGCGTCCATGAACTCGTCGTCGGCGACGAGCCTCTCGAGCGCGTCCGGCGACAAGCACACCTCCAGCGACATGCTCCCGCCCCGGCCCGGCCCCTCGAACGCCGTGGCCTCCCCGTCCGTCTTGTCGCCGAGGCCGGTCCGCACGCCCACTGGCCTGCCCCACCCGAAGTCGTTCCCGTACACGTCGAACCGCGGCGAGCCCCCCGTCTCGATCCCCACGCTGCCGGCCGACAGGCTGGTGTACGAGAACGTCGGCTCCCGGACCCAGCGGTCGAGGTACTCCCTCAGGGCCGCCTCGTCGAGCGACACCACGGCGCGGTTCAGCTGCCACGCCGTCCATCCCAGCCCCTTGTCCTGGATCTCGCCGGCGGCGCAGACTGCCCTGCTGGGCAGCAGGGCGGAGCCCACGTAGCCTTCCGGGATGCCGCTTACGCGGCCGCGGCCCCCGACGATGACGGCGTAGAACGTCTCCTGGCCCGGTTTGAGGCGCCGGGCCCGGCACACCGCCCGCCAGAGGTGCGCGAGCAGGGCCTGCAGCGAGGAGATTGGGGCGGTGGCAATGCCGGCCATCTCGTCGTTGGCCCTCGCCTTGAGCTTCCTCACGCTCGCCGCGGAGAAGTTGAAGAAGCCCTCTCGCACCGGCGGGAGCTCGGAGCGTTGCAGGATGTGCTGCAGCTTGGCGAACGGCAACGGGACGGGCACGGGGCACGTCTCGGGGAACCACCTCCCGTGCACCGGCGCCGGCGCCGAGGCCACCTGCAGGACGCCATTCGTGCCGCCGCCGCTGAGGGCTCGGTGGATCTCCGACCAGGCGTTGAAGAACTCCCAGAAGGAGGTGCCGTCCCCGACGGAGTGGTTCATGGAGACGGCGACGAAGACGCCGTCGTCGAGCTCGGTGAGCTGCGCGGCCAGCACGGGGAGCGACTCGAGGGCGGCGTCCGCGTTGCGCACCCCGTTCATCGGGAAGAAGTCCCAGACCACCTTGGACGGGCTGCGGACGGAGCCGATGATGTCCTGGATCGCCACGCCGGGCGCCGCGGCGTGGACCAGCTCGGCGCCCTCCCCGGTGCAGCGCAGCCGGACCGTGACCGTGCCTTCGTCCTCGCGCTCGTCGACGGCGAGGCGGCCGGCGAAGTGGTAGTAGCGGTCGAGGGTGCGCGCGAGGGAGGACGCGAGTTGGCCGACGAGGCGGTCGCCGCCGACGGGGGGCGCGGGCAGGAGGACCCCCATCTGGACGTACTCGATGGTGATGAGGCGGAGGTCCCAGGGCGTGAGGTGGATGTCCTCCTTGGGCGTGTGCGACGACGGGCGGACCGTGCGCCGGGACACGACCCGGACGGCGCCGGCGGTTTCGACCATGCACCCGAGGCTGCCCATCTTGGTTCGTCACTCCCCGCGATCTTCTTGGGACTTGGGGGTTGGCAGTCGGCGTATGATGAGATGAGCTGCCTCTGCTTGGGTAATCATCGTCGATATATATAGAGGGTAGCATGGGCATGGCTGTTGCTTGTAAAACGGGCATTGCTTTGGCTCTCCAGCACGTCGACGAGCCGGCGATTTTGTACCAGTCGTTCCTTTTTTCTTTTTGTGGAGATGAGGAGAATGGAGGCAGCAGCCACGTTCCATTATAGATGGGGATCACTGTCGGCGGAGGTCGCACACGTTGCGCCGCGCCAGGAAATGAAGGACAGGTGTCCTGGGATATTTGCAAAAACAGTACTACGAGAGAGGATGTTGGGCGCCGCTCCTAGCCCGTAATGTGACCCTGTCCGTTTGACCTTTCTTCTATGATCTTGGTACCCCGTATCCTTGAAAAAAGTCCAAGAGAGGAAAAAAAAAGTTGCAGGATAATTTTTTTTATACAAGGGCCTAGTGCACCGACGTCATATGCTGATGCACCGAGCGCTGCGTCTGATCCCAGAAAAATGACGGAAGTTGTACCTACAAGTTGTACTTACACTACCTGACTGACTAGGTCGTTTCGGGCGACAACTTATTCCGGATAAGAGAGAGTAGTGGTAATTTTCTTGGAATCTTGCTGTGCCACACGATTCTTTGCGTGCATTCTTCTCCTTCTCTGTTTGATTTTCCTGGACTGTGGTTCGGGCTTGCGTGTGTTTTGATTTGACCTAGGCTCCCGCCTCCCGGGTTGGCGCTTGTGCTTCCTGCCATGGATAGGACCGTAGAACTGGTAAAATCTCTTTGTTCTTTTCGTCTCGGTTGGAGCCATGGCGGAACTAGAAAAATCCGGTTACAATAACTGAGAAAATTATCAATTGCAACGGGCAGGTCTACCTTATGAGCGCGCCAGTGCTCGCGCAGTTTCCGACCGCATAAGGGCATGTACAGCTTGCCTAATCAGCTGTCTATAAGAGACCTCACGTAGGAAATTAGATTATGTGGAGGAGAGATGACGAATATATGGACTCTGAACCCTGCGGGTAAGGACACCCCCTCTCAGGCCCAAGACCAAGGCCCAAGAAGAGGCGCCCTTGGAGTACTCTAGAAGGCCCACGTGAAGCCCACCCGCAATGACTTGCAGATTAAGCTAGGAAACTTGTAACCGACCTAGCTAGAGTTCGAGTCCTCTCCGGGTAGAACTCGAGACCTGGCCATCTATATAAGGCCAGGAGAGCCCCCAGGAGAGGACCAAGTAATTACCGCACGACCTAAAAGCCTTGAACTCGAGACCTACTCTCGACTCGAGCACACCATTGTAACCGATCTAATCTTCAATACAGATCGACAAGAGGCAGGAGTAATGGTTTTACCTCTACGAGGGCCCCGAACCTGAGTAAATCTCGCCCCCTGTCTAGCCGACGATTTTACCAGCGCTCATGACTTCTCCTAGTCGAAACCCGATAGGGTCACCTAAGGGATTTGTAGAGTCAGAGATTCGACAAGAGAGAATAGAAGAAACGGCACCGTCCGTCTGTATAAATACAGACCATCTATTAGCCTAAAAATAGTTGCTTATCGACAGTTTGTTTCCCGTTGTACTGAGCGGGCCGCCTGTAATGGGTCACGTTAGATCCGTTTTTTACGAAATCAAACATGTAACGGGCCATGCTATTTTGTTGTTATAGTCGGCTAAAGATATTTGTTGTTGTACATGCTGTCTATTAGAAAGTCTGTACGTGACTTGGACAACTTTTACAGACAGACAGCGTCGCAACGACTGCACATGCCCTAAGTTGGGATTCCGACAGCAAAACGACAAGCGCACCCCCGCCTCTGCCGCCTGTCTCCGTCACGCATAACGGAACTTGTCGCCGGTGAGCACACCTATCCCACCCCCCGAGTGCCTTCCCTGCTGCTGCTCCGCAGCGACGTCGTCGACGCCATCTTGGTCACGGAACTATTTTGGAGAAATTTCTAAGAAAGAAACGCGAGAAAAAGAAAAGAAAGGGAAGAAGACCACCACGTGGGTGGGACCCAGCGCCCGCGCGCTCGTCGGGAAGCGATTCCGAATTGCAACCCATGTAGGACAGTAGGAGTTGGCAAATTTTACCATCAGTCGTAAGAACAACTCTAGCGGTACCCCTAAAAGGACTGGAACTGGAAAATTTCGGCGCTTTTAGGGGCTGCGTTCAGTTTCGAGGCCGTAGCAGAGACCGAAAAGTCGGCCCGGCCTAAAAACACGATAGCGCCCCCCCCCCCCCGAATCCCCCTCCCAGCGCCTACTTATTCGGCACCGCGAGCCGTTTTCGGGTCATCCTAACTAGATCTCTCCCTACCGCCGCCTCCCCCTGCACGATGGAGCCACATGCCAACAATGCCGGCGCCTCCAACGGTAGGATTCCGTCCCCTCCTCGCCGCGCACCACCCACGGCCACACTAGTAGGAAAACCCCTACCAGTGACGAACATATATGGCCTACCGCTGGCGAAGCCCTGTTCGCCAGCGCTACCTCGCCAGTGGTAGCAGGTTACTGCTGGCGAACAGCGCTTCGCCAGCGGTAGTATATGTTACCGCTGGCGAACAGAGCCTTGTTCGCCAGCGATAATGTTCGCCAGCGGTAGCTCCTAGGTTCGCCAGCGGTACTGTTCGCCAGCGGTAGCTGTTTGGTTCGCCAGCGGTAAGTCTCGCAGGTTTGTATTATTATTATTATTTTCGTATAACAGTTTGTATATTCTGGTATTATACTATACAGGTGCAAATACATTCAATTTATGTAATTTATAAAGTTCACACATATAAATCACTCATCGATACATATGCATCCATCCATAACGAAATTAACACATCGATAACACATCGATAACGAAATTAACACATCGATAACACATCGATACATATCCATCCATCCTTCTCATAAGTATGAATACACATTGATCTCAATAACATGTTTATGTCGGAAGATTTCGAACCCAAAATATAGCCGTGGGTGAGGCCGTGTCTCACGTCGACGAGAATGGCCTCATCCACGGGCAGTTGTCCCGAGCGTGTGGTTGGGGAGCCTTCAACCGGCCCAGTACAACGTCGTCCCCCCTGGTCGCCGGCGACGCTAGCAGGCGTCCTGGCGGAGGATAGCGGCGACGAGGACGACCATCTCCAGTTCGTGGAGACCGGTGAGGACCTCCTCCAGCTCAGGGTCTAGAGGAGCCTATGCCACGCGCACCGCCAGGCGATCCGACAGCGCCACTACCAGGCGCACATCGACGACTTCAACGACCGTTAGCTCCAGCGCGGCCTCTGACGAAGGGATGAACCTTGGACCCGGCAAATAAAGATACCTGGTCCTAGGCCCAAGACTGAGGCCCAATACGGGAAGCTTTGGACTACTCTAGAAGGCCCAGTTGAAGCCCACCCGCAATGCCTTGCGGGATAAGATATGAAACTTGTAACAGACGTAGGTTTAGAGTTCGAGTCCTCCCCGGGTACAGTTTGGGACCTGGCCACCTATATAAGGCCAGGAGAGCCACCGTGAGAGGGCCAAGCAATACCGCATCATCAAGCCTTGAGCTCGAGATCGCACTCTCGACTTGAGCAATCCCCCATTGTAACCGATCTATTCGATAATACAGATCGACAGAGGCAGGAGTAAGGGTTTTACCTCTACGAGGGCCCCAAACCTGGGTAAATCGTGTCTCCTGTCTAGCCGACGATCGCCACCAGCGTCCACAGGTTCTCCTATTTGAAACCCTATGGGTTCACCCGAGGGACTTGTTGAGATGCAGATTCGACAATTGGCGCCGTCTGTGGGAACGGCGGGCGCTGGATCTCCGACGTCTTCGGCTTCATCGACAACCAACTCGCGTTGGAAACCTTCGACTTCGACCCCAACCAACCCGATTCGGATCGGATCTGTTGTAGTCACCCCTCACTCGCCGGAATCACGCCCGAAATTCAGCAATCTGGAGAAAAGCGTCACCTTGACGTTCGGGAGCTTCAAGTTCTACACCAACAAAGACGGGATCCTCCACTTCCCTGAAGAACCGGGATCTGAGTCAATTTCTAGCCCAGGAGCTGTCGATTCACGACCTTATTTGGCGAAAAGTGGCGATTCAATCCGCCTCAACACCAGCAATTTCCACACCCTCTCTACAGAGGAACCCTCTCGGGCCAGGAAGGCCTTTCGAGTTACGCCTAGGACTCAGAAGCCACGTCTGGCTCAAGTCTGCATGGCAGGATCGGAACAGCCACCCGCAGAGACTGAACAAAGCGCGAAAGAACGCGCCGAGATCAATGTTTCACGAGACGCCAGGCTCCGAGCAAAGGAAGCCATCCGCACAAGCAAACCACCTGCAGCCGGGGTCCCACACGAAGACATGGTCGCCTACCACTACCATCTAGTGAGAGCGGCCACTGCTATCAAAGAATCTCGAGAAGATCTGGTTGTGCGAAAAAGAATGGCGGACGAGTCAAGCCAACGCCGAGCGCAGCTATCCCTATCACCTTCCGTCGGGAACCTCCCCCAGAAGAAGGGACGTGCCTCGAGGACCGCGACTATGGACGACGAGTCCTTAAGCGGAATCAGCAAATCACTTATGCGTGTGGACGAAGATGGAAACATCCATCTGCAAACTCCCGCAGCCGCGGTGCTGGCCGCAGCTACCTACATGCAGATAAATCAACCAGGGGAAAACGATCCCCGCGTGGAACAATACAAGCAAGTACAAAAAGGACTAGGCATGGCAGCCGCAAAACTTGCCTCCTATGATCGCAGGAAGGCGGCCGAACCGAAGGATAAAGAAGCACCCCGCAGACGCAGAGACACTTCACCCGACAAGGAAAGATCGCCCCGCTGAGCACGGGGAAAAGAAGCCCGGCGACGAGAAGATAGCCCGAGTGGCAGTGATAGCAGCCCAAGAGGTCGAGAGCGTAGCCGCAGCCCGAGAAGAGGTCGAGATCGTAGCCCGCGAGGAAATCGTGATCGCAGCCCGCGAAAAGATCGAGACCGCAGTCGCTCGCGGCATCGCAGTAAAGAGCCGAGAGGAGACGCCAATCGAGATGAGCCCGGATACAATGCACGATCGGACATCGCCCAGCGCAAGGTCGATAAAGGTCGGGCGGCCAGAAATCGAGCGCGCTCCCCGTCCACATCCTCCGATGATGAAGTCTTCGGAGCCCTATGCTTTACCCGCAGCATCCGCGAAGCACCGCTACCCAAAAGGTTTAAGCTATCCACGGAAGTAAAGAAATACGACGTTTCGCAGGAGCCTTCTGCCTGGTTGTTGGATTACCTCACGGCAGTAAAATGCTAACGTGGGAACAAAAACACAGCTATGCAGTACCTCAACCTACACCTGGTCGGTGCAGCTCGCAACTGACTCGAAGGAAGGCCGAAAGCATGCTACGGGTCCTGGGACGACCTAAACATGGATTTCTGCAAAAATTTCCAAGCAACATACAAACGTCCCGCGACCATCGAGGAGCTACGAGCCTGCAAGCAGAAAAGTGGCGAGTCTACTCGCGAATATATTCAGCGATGGACCATGCTAAGGAATACGTCGGGAAATATATCAGAAGAAGTCGCGGTTGAAGCATTCGCCAAAGGAGCACGACGAACCTCTTTCAGGGAAGAACTGGGGCGACTAGCACCCAAAACCATGGGAGAATTAATGGCCATAGCCGATAGATGGGCAAACGGCAAAGACGCAGTGCGACGAGAAAGATTCATCCCCAGCACATGATGACGACCGCCATGGCCGAAAGAAAAGAAGAAAGAACTACGACCATGATGATCGAGAAGAATTTGTGGCAGCGGAGTTCACCAAAAACCGCGATAGCGGATATCGTGGGAAGCGCGAGTGGAAAGCTAAGCAAGAAGAAAAAACCCCCGAGGAGGACCTCGACGGTTACTGCACGCTACATCTATTTACAAATAAGCGCACAGGCAAAACTAAGGCAACACACCTTCTCAAGGATTGCCGAAAGTTCATCGAAATCCACGAGGCCCTCCTGAAGAAAAACAGAGCAGCCACTAGTCAGGGTTACCCGCAGTTTCCCGGAGGAGGATCTCAAGGATTTCAACAACCGCAAGCCCTACCCCCATCAGGAAACCAAAACGCGATTCTAGCCGCGCTGCGAGCGCCACCCGCCCCAAATCAAGGATCCAACGGGTACCCGAACCCAGCAGGCCTCTTAGGCATGATATAAAAGGTCTATCCATCATGCAGAGCTCAGAAGACAAACACGCGACAGCTGTGCATGGATGTGCAAACTCCAGCTACAAAAACTGAGTATCTGAAGATGGTGGAGCACCCGATAACTTTCTCCAAGGAAGACCACCCTCCGCGAGTCTATCTACCAAGACACGCCGCACTTGTCATACAGGCACAAATTGGCAATTACGAGCTGGCTCGCGTGTTCATGGACGGAGGCAGCGGCATCAACATCATCTACGCAGACACGCTCCAGCGTATGAACAAGAATTTGGACGGACTCGCAGAATCAGAGACGTCTTTCCACGGGATAGTTCCAGGAAAGGCAATCCATCCACTCGGAACGATCAACCTAGAGGTGGTGCTAGGCAACCGAAGCAATTATAGACGAGAATTCCTCGACTTCGAAGTTGTCGACTGACCCTCACAGTACCACGCCATTCTTGGTCGAATGGTGTTCGCCAGATTCATGGCAGTACCGCACTACGCATATTTGAAGCTCAAGCTACCCGGAGAATATGGCACAATCACCATCGACGGTGATTTTCAGAAGTCCAACAAGTGCGACATCGAATTCAACGAGATCGCTCAATCTTTCGGGATGCATGAAGAACTAGAGGAGATAGCAAAAACCACGGATCACACCGTGATGCCCCTCGCCAAGAAGAACGCTCCAGAGCTCGAATTCAACACAAATAGCGGTACCCGCAAGCATCAAGTACACCCGACGGATTCTGCAAAGACGACGATGGTGTCAACCACACTTTCACCGGCATAGGAAAGCTCGCTCGTCGAACTCCTCCGTGAGTAGTAGGAAATTTTCGCCTGGCAGCCCTCAGATATGCCAGGAATACCCAGGGAGTTCGCTGAGCACTCACTCGAAGTCTACAAGGATGCAAATCCCATCAAGCAGACCACCCGACGGTTTTCAGAACCTAAGCAGAAAGCGCTCGGAGAAGAGATAAACAGATTGCTCGCAGCAAAATTCATCAGAGAGATAAAAATATCCACTTGGTTAGCAAACCCAGTGCTGGTCCCGAAGAAAAACACCAACATCCTTTGAGTGTGCATTGACTACACGTCGCTGAATAAACACTGCCCCAAGGATAACTTTCCCCTCCCGCGAATCGACCAAATCGTTGACTCCACCGCAGTCTGCCAACGCCTCTCTTTCCAAGACGCCTACTTGGGATACAACCAGATCCGGATGAAGCAGGAAGACGAGGAAAAGACAGCATTCATCACACCTCATGGTGTATACTGCTACACGACAATGCCCTTCGGCCTCAAGAACGCAGGCACAACATATCAGCGCTGCATGCAAAAATGCCTCGCCAAGCTCATTGGCAAGAACGTACAAGTGTACGTTGACGACATCGTCATCAAGACTCGATTGGAAGAAACGCTTCTCGACGATATCAGAGAAACATTCGACGCGTTGAACGCATACCGAATAAAACTCAACCCGACGAAATGCTTCTTTGGTGTCCCCGCATGACAACTTCTCGGGTACCTGGTCTCCCCTTGAGGAATTGAGGCCAACCTGGAGAAGATACAAGCAATGTTGACCATGAAGGAGCCCACCAATCTACGCGGAGTTCAACAGCTCGCCGGACGACTAGCCGCCTTGAGCAGATTGATCGCACGATTGGGCGAGCAGGCGTTACCCTTCTATAAACTGTTGAAGAAGACGGATAAATTCGAGTGGACACCTGAAGCAAAGCAAGCATTTGCAGATCTAAAGCAAACACTACAGAGCAGGCATATCCTGGCTACACCGCACGAAAGGGAACCGCTATACCTATACCTAGCCGCAACAAACCAGGTGATCAGCACAACCATTGTAGTAGAAAGACCAGAAGAAGGCAAGGCATATGGAGTGCAAAGGCCAATTTACTACATCACTGAGGTCCTTTCGCCGTGCAAACAACGATATCCTCACTGCCAGAAGCTCGCATACGGAGTCGTCCTTACAGCTCGAAAGCTTAAACACTACTTCCAAAAGCATACCGTAACGGTGCTAAACGACGCATCACTCGGTACTATAATGAACAATCCAATGGCATCGGGAAGAATAGCGAAGTGGAGCATCGAGCTAGGCGCCTGGGACATCATCTATGCAGGACGCAATTCCGTAAAGTCACAGGTACTCGTAGAATTTCTGAGCGAAAGGACAGAACTACAAACACCCGGACCATCAGAATATACGAGTAACTGGATCATGTACTTTGACGGGTCAAAAATAAATGAAGGAGCTAGAGCGGGGATCGTCCTAATATCACCGAGAGGAGATAAGTTGCAGTACGTCCTGCGATTGGACTCCCCCCCCCGACGATCCAGCATCAAACAATGACGCAGAATATGAGGCCTTGTTACATGGGATGAAGATGGCAATCGCATGTGGAGCCACCCGGTTGATGATCTATGGCGATTCTAATCTCATCATGCAACTGACAATGAAGGAGTGCGACGCTATCGCAGAAAACATGGTCGCCTACCGGGACATGTACAATCTACTCGAAGGAGGTTTCAAAGGATGCGAGCTGAAGCACATTGCGAGATCCAGTAACGAAGAAGCAGACAGGTTGGCAAACATGGGGTCCACAAACACACCCATACCGCCTGGTATATATTTTGAAAGGATGACCAAGCGTTCAGTCAAGGTCAAGAAAACTGCTGAAGCACCCACAATATTGGAGAAAGAGGTCAGCCCGCAAATTGCTATTATCGAGCTCAGCCATGGCATCTCACGACAAATTTTTCTGGTCGAGCCAGTCTGGACGCAGAAATATCTCGACTACTTGTCTGCCAAACAGCTCCCAGCAGACCCTCGCGAGGCTCGACAAATAGTAAGACGCAGCAAATCATTTCGGGTACTCAACGACGAGTTATACAAGCAGAGCATCTCAGGCATACTGCAAAGATGCATAGCACCCGAAGATGGCAAGGAATTACTACCAGACATACACCAAGGAGATTGCGGACATCACGCCAGTTGGAAAGCAATCGTGAGCAAAGCTTTTCGAGCAGGATTTTACTGGCTTACAGCAGCCCGAGACGCAAAGGAATTGGTCGACAGGTGCAACGCTTGCCAGCGATTCGCACCCAAACCTCACGTTCCCTCTACAGAGTTGCATATGATACCTATCGTCTGGCCCTTTGCACAATGGGGGCTGGACATGGTAGGGCCATTACGCAAGTCTACACCCGGTGGATACAAACACTTGCTAGTGGCAGTTGACAAATTTACGAAGTGGATCGAAGCAATGCCAGTGACCTCGGCTAGTGCCCAATGCGTTGTCAAATTCCTCGATTCCATCGTCTATAGATTTGGTGCACCACACAACATCATCACCGACAATGGCAGCAACTTCACGGCAAAGGAAACACAACAATTTTGCGAAGAAAAAGGAATCATCCTCAAGTTCGCTTCAGTGGCTCATCCGCAAACAAACGGCCAAGTAGAACGATCCAACGGATTAGTTTTGGATGGCATCAAGAAACGACTACTCGATCGCCTACATCCAGCAGCAGGACACTGGGAAGAAGAGCTATCCTCCGTGCTATGGAGCCTCCGCACAACTCCAAATAGATCCACAAATTACACACCATTCTTCATGGTATACGGGGCTGAAGCCGTCCTTCCCGAGGACGTCCGATTCAGCGCCCCACGGGTCGTTGCTTACAGCGAAGATACCTCTAACAGGGCACTCGACGAAATACGCGACATTGCACTCGCAAGATCAGCAGTATACCAGCAGTCGCTGCGAAACTATCACAGTCGCCGAATACGCCACAGAGCCTTCGCGGTGGGAGATTTGGTGCTACGGCTCAAGCAGAAAGAAGGACACAAGCTCGAACCACCATGGGAAGGACCCTTCATAATACACGAAGTTATCCCAGGTGGCGCCTATCGACTGAAGAACCCGACGACTGGAGGCGTCTACTCCAACCCATGGAATGTTGCACACCTCCGCAAATTCTATCCCTAGATTTACCTTACACATACAAATAAGGCTATATTAGCCATCTTGTAGCCCGAAACACATGGCTTCTCAGTCATTTCAATAAAGATACATGGTTCTTCAACCATAGCTACTCGTAATCTCCATCCTTAAGTGCTAAAGGACAGGTACACACCCCAAAAATACACGGGGGCTACGCCTAAAACTCAGCACAACAGGAATAATTTCATATACACAATGTTACACACAAGGTAGACGCCTTACAAAGTTTTGAGCAACTATACAGGATACATACATCCTATGATTACATATGGCGACGAGTGTTTTCCTCGGCTAACACCCGATCCACTTCTTCCGAGGTCAATCGAATAATCTCCTCTGCGGCAGGCCGAACAACACTATAATGAGGGGACATATCGACTCGACCATCAGGAAGCCTAGCCACAGAGTTGAAATTCACCTCTGGATGCCACAATCGGACGAAGGAGAGCGCCACTACCGCACCACAGATCATATGATTACGGACCACACTCGCGGATTTCTCCTTCTCGCCCGAAAGTTCTGAGGAGATAGCTCCAATCTTCTGGACCCCTCTCCAATGGATAAAAAGCGGAGTTCACAGCAATCAAAATCTCGTGAAAAGAACTCACGGGCATCTTGGCCTGGATTACTCGATACTTCAAGGTAGCGAGCACAAAGCCTCGACTACGATCGGACCAAAAATTATTTGCATGGGGCTTTGAACTACCGGCTTCGTGAAGAATATGGTTCTCCACCCAATGTTTTTCACTCCCGTCATCTGGTTGAACAACTACAAAGAAAGGCACAGGATCAAAGGATGATAGCAAATACAGAAAGCCAGGGGGCTGAGATACTTACAGAGCAAATCCCTAGCAACAACCGCCAACTCATCCATCACAAACTGCTCATGTTCAATCGCAAGTTTTTGTTTGGACTTGGCCACATCCGCCACCCCGCGCAAAATCTTTAGTTTGCGCTCACCATCCGCAACACGGTCACGAAGACCGGCAAAGGTGCCAACAGCAGCAACAAGAGGATCCACTCGGGCAGCGGACCCACTCGAGGACTCCGCGAGAACTCCAGTTACCTGGAAAGATAAAGGACAGTTAAGGAATAAGACGCTCCATTCGAGAAATAACACCACCTATTCGACAGGTGCTCGGGGGCTACTCCCATCGGGAGAACTCATGACAACTCAATCACAAGAAGCATCTCAAGATATCAAAACAACATCTCAATTAAAAGCAGAATACGGGAATACATCCCAAGGTTCATTACATCAAAAGCACAAACTACAGAGAAACTATCCTAAGGAGATGCAGATGTGCTGCCACTCGCAGCAGTGTGCCCCCTACGACTAGCACGGGCAAGCAAATCGAACAACTTCCGGGCAAGCACTCCAGCTAGATCTCCAAAAGGACGAAGTGCTACCTTTTTGCCTGTAGCAGCGTCGACAGGAAGGTTCGAGTACGCCTCCTCCAAGCCTGCGACTCCGTGCGCCAGTGCAAACTGGATAGCAGTCTTCACCCCGGACTCTGACTAAGCAACCGAGTAGGCATCAAGGAGATTGCCCTCCATAAAGACCTTCAGAAGATCACTCAGCAGGGGAGGAACCGCAGCGTCGACTAGAAAACGCCCATAAAGCTGCTTCAACACTCGAGTAGCATCGCTAATTAGGGTGCAAACCCCGTTAGAATGATGTCGAAGTTGAGCGCAGGAATCTGTCAAGGCGTCCACTCGTTGAACCCCGGGAAGCTCAACAGCGACACCAAGAAGACCTGTAGAAAGATAAGTCAAAATCCAAAGAACGGACCAACCAGTCGAGAAATAAAGAATAAGTACAACTCACCTGCAAAGCGCTGGGCCAAAGGACGAAGGAAGTCGACAAGATCGTTATCTTGCTTCGTGCCAGTCTCTTCCAGTTTCTTCAGGGCGTCCTGGGCATCCGCAAGCTTTCCCTCAAAGTCAATCGACTGCTTACGAGAGGATTCGAGCTCCTCTCGAGCAGTTTCCAACTGAGCCTCTAGGGTGCCTACCCGAGTGACAGCAGCCACCTTCTCAGCCTTCAGCGCGTCGATTTGAGCTGCACAGCAACAAGTTTGAAACCCAAAGGAATTTATGCGAATGGAAAGATGAGATAGAAAGAGTCGATAATTTTACCTCGGAGAAGATCTTTGTCCGAGACAAGTCGATCGCGATCCTCCCGAAGGGTCACTCATTCTGTCTCGGCCGAGATAACGCGATGGCCAACGGCCACAAGGGAGTCAAGAAGATACTGCAAAAATATAAAGATGAAAAAGTCAAAGAAGAGAAGATTGAGCCTATACACGATTGCAAACATTCGAGTATAGCCTCGGGGGCTACTCCCATCGGTAGCACTGCCGTGTACCCGATAAAATGAAAAAAAGAGAGTTGGTTTTGAGCCTGTAGCCAATCATACATGATTAACTACAGCCTCGGGGGGCTACTCCCATCGGGAGCACTGCCGTGCACCCGATAAAAATCCAAACAGACAAAGTGCAATATGAAGAAGAAAGCAACAATATTTACCTGGCCTTGAGCTATGGAAAGAGGATCCGCCGAGCTACCCGACACTTATTTCGGAGTCGAAGCTCCAACAGAAAAATTAGGAATCCTATATTTCGTAGCTACCGTTGCAGGAGCTGCACTCGGTGAATTCTGCACGATGCCAGTAGTCGCGGTATCACCCACAACAGCAGTTTTCTTCCTCTTTTCAAGAGGAAGGGAAGAGACGAACCGCCTGGGGCTGATAGATTGGAGGTTGTCATGAAGATAAACAATTTGTCAGAAGAAACAAAATAAAACATTCGACTGAAACAAGGAAGTAAGAACTTACTCATCGTCGTCATCATTCAACATATCCGCGTTCCAGGCGGTATGAATCTTTGGCAAAGAAGGAGAAGGGGCGCGTGCACTTAGCGGAGTCACGATGAGAGGCTCCTTTTCAGGCGACTCCTTACCCAAGGAGTTATCCTTGGAGGTGGCTTCATCATTCTCCGATCGGCGGCGTTTGCGGATGCGGAGGTCGCTACCCGATTCCTCCGCATCATCCGAGGAATCGTGCTCGGAGCTCGAATCGGCTTCGGCAACGCTGGTGTCGGCTAGGGCGTCCAGATTGCTCGCCAACAAGTCCGAGACCTCCTCTCCGGAGACCGGCGGGTAGCAATTGGCCACCGCTAAACTCTACAAAAGAAGAAAGGAGAGAAGGATTTCAGTGAACAAAAAACTTTCGAGCTAGAAAGAGACGGAAGACAAAGAAAAATTCGAACTTACTTCAGGTGTTGGAGGCCTTGATGCCTCGAAAGCCGCAACTGGGCAGTTGGGGAAGGCCTCGCCCTCTTTCAGGCTGGTGATAGCCGCAATCTTCTTCTCGAATTCAGCATTCGAGAGTTCTTCTCGGCTTATGCGGCTGGGATCTTCGGCGCCCTGGTACTCCCACATCGTGGAGGGCCTCTCCTGCAGGGGCTGGATCCTGCGCTTGAGGAATATGCTCGCCAGGTGCAGACCATTCAGCGTCACTCCTGCGGTTTGATCACGGAGGGCGGCCACCTTGGCAAGTAGCGGGGTAACAGTCCGGTTTTTCTTCAACCGAGAGTTTGTGCGCCCAGGATTTCCGCCTCTTCAAGACAGCGAACGGGTGGAACTCGTGGACTCCACCCGCGCTGTTGTCGATGACGTAGAACCATTTCTTCCTCCATCCTTGGGCGGAGTCGATGAAGTGCATCAGGAAGTAGCCGATGTCCGACTTCGCCTGGATTCCGAAGCCACCGGTGCGCAACGGCTCCCCGAGCTCAGTCTCTACCCGCGATCTCTCGCGGAAGACGCGCACCTTGAAAAGGGCTTTCCAAAGGCCCCAATGAGGGAGAATGCCCAGGAAGCACTCGCAAAGGACAATGAAGCACGAGATGTGCTGCACTGCGTTTGGAGGCAAATCGTGGAGTTGTATGCCATAGACATACAGCAGAGCCACGAGGAAAGGATGGAGGGGGAAGGAGAGCCCGCGCGAAACGTGATCCGCGAAGATCACGCGTTCGTTCGCGCGGGGATTGGGTACCTCCTCTTTTTTGCCGAGGCGCACCCGCTTCTCAGCTTCAGGAGGCAGCAACCCTTCTCGCTGCATCCCCTTGATGCTCTTGACCGTGGTGTTGGGCGAACGCCAGTCGCCTGAGCGCGGAGCAGGCGGCACGGGAACTTCCTCCGTCGCCCTCGACGAAGAAACATCAGCACTACGCTTCCTGCCTCCTGCCATGGGCGCTGGTGCGAGCTCGCAGAGAAAGGACTGAGGATGATGAAGACGAAGGCTGGAGAGAATGACGGGAGATTTTCACCGTTCACCCAAGGGCCACCTTTATACACGGCGCCGCCCGATCCTAGCCGTTCATCGAGCCACGTGGCATCCATCACAGCTGACGCGTGTGGAGATGAAACGAAAGGGTGGCGGAACCTGTTTCGTGCCACGATCTCAACAGTGGATCGTGCGCAATTACTGCGCGCAGTTCGCATAAAAACCGGAAACGACGTCTCGTTTCCGGTCAAAAAGCTGACAAGGTGGGCCAGTGCCTCTGCTATTGTTCTGTCACGTCCCATCGGGAGGATAAAGTGCGCTGTGACGTCATGGCGCACATCATCAAACTGGAAATTTGTTCGAATAAAAGACCCAACACGCGAAATAAACTTCGTATGGGCAGATCAGGACGCGGAAACTCATTCGCAAAAGCTCCAAACACGAAATAACTTCGTATGGACAAATTATGGCGTGAAAATTCTTTCACGTAAAACAAGACCCTAGACACGAAAACTCTTTCGTATGGGCGTGAAGATTCCAGACACGAAAATCCTTTCGTATGGACAAAATAGCTTGGTTTTGCTCACTCGAGAAATCACAGACCAAAAACGTCGCGGGTGCGCAGATCCTGCCACTCCATCACACGATGTCTATACATCACAAATCTGGATTGTTCAGCCGACTAGGCACATCTGGATACCATATTTTCTCGAATATGAAGGTAAGACCCAAAAGATCTCTCTTGAGGGCCTGGAATCGCACTCAAGCTGCGTCCTCCGGTAAAATTCCGTGTCAACAACATGAAGAAAAATCCTAGCGGACGCGCCGGGTACCCCTATAGGTTAAGTTCGACTCGGTAAGACCTCTATGGCCCAGTCGCAATGATCACCTCGTCGGGTTCGAGTCGGAGGTCTCGAATCTGTGTAGGCCAGAACTATTTTTGCCCTAGTTGCAATTAATTGACCCTGATCTTTCGGGAGAGCCAAGCTACTGAGCCACATCCTTCTGCAAAAATAGCCAAAAACATAGGCACTTTCATCACTCGACACTCGAGTATTAAACTCATCACACAGGGTATACACCCTCCAAATGGAAAACGATTATAATAGTCATCCGAAGGAGAGAAAGATTTGAGCGTCTACCCGACTGAAAAAATCCCAATCGAGCAAACGCTCGGGGGCTACTGACGAAGGGATGAACATTGGACCCGGCAAATAAAGATACCTGGTCCTAGGCCCAAGACTGAGGCCACATACGGGAAGCTTTGGACTACTCTAGAAGGCTCAGTTGAAGCCCACCCGCAATGCCTTGCGGGATAAGATATGAAACTTGTAACCGACGTAGGTTTAGAGTTCGAGTCCTCCCCGGGTACGGTTTGGGACCTGGCCACCTATATAAGGCCAGGAGAGCCACCGGGAGAGGGCCAAGCAATACCGCATCATCAAGCCTTGAGCTCGAGATCGCACTCTCGACTTGAGCAATCCCCCATTGTAACCGATCTATTCGATAATACAGATCGGCAGAGGCAGGAGTAAGGGTTTTACCTCTACGAGGGCCCCAAACCTGGGTAAATCGTGTCTCCTGTCTAGCCGACGATCGCCACCAGCGTCCACAGGTTCTCCTATTCGAAACCCTATGGGTTCACCCGAGAGACTTGTTGAGATGCAGATTCGACAGCCTCCGCGCGGACGAGGAGACGCATGCGAAGAAGCGGGAGTGGGAGGCCATTCTGGCGGCCTAGTTCCAGCCAGCCGCCTCCTCCAGCGACTCTAGCGGGGAGGACTGAGGAAGTCGCGGCGGCCCGAAGAAGAAGAAGAAGAAGCCCCGACGAAGTAGAAGCCGGGCATTTTGGCCCTACTAGCTGTAGGTGCGGCGATGAACCCTAGTTCATCGCCGCCTTTAATTAACCCTAGTGTGTATTCTGCAAATCTGGTGGGGATCAGCGAGTTCATTCGTATGTATTCCTGCCTTATCTATGAAATGTGAATTTCCAGTTCTAGTTTACGGGCGGTGCTACGACGCACACATTCGTGGGAGGTTGAATTGGAGAAAAGGCGAACTGAAAAAACAGTTTTCAGTTTACGGACACTGCTAGAGTTGCTCTAACCAAGGCGCAATTGAGAAATCGCAGTCGCAAGCCGGTGTCCAACTAGGCAAACAAAACAAAGAAAAAATTGCTTGTAACCATGGTGCAATTTGACAAGTTGTCGTTGCACACTCATGTGCTACTCAGAAAATTCTCAATTGCAAGCCGCTTTCGTGGAGCTGGAAAAATCTTACCACTATGTAGTACAATATTGTAAGATGTTTTTCCATATTTTAATGTGAACTGAATATAAATCAAAATGAGTTAATCTACGCAATGAAACGCGGCTTTGAACCCAACCAACACGTTCGTTTGCTTCTATTTCCTCACACCATGAACCGATGTGTCTTGAGCCGATTCATCGAGCCCTTCCGACCGCCTTTTCTCATACATACTGATGGTCTAAGTAAAGCATAGCTGCACACGGTTATTTATTTAAAGGTCCGCAATGGTCATTTACACCCACACACCAGTAAGAAAAGCTGCAAAGAAAACCACAAACCAAAAAAAGAGAGGCTCATACCACAAAGGCCACATGGCCACATTCTTCACGGCAAGCAGCGCAAGCAGAAGAAGCCGAAGGCCACATGTCCGCATTTGTTTTTTTGTGGAGATGAGGAGAATGGTGTGATGAAATGAGATTTTCAAAGAACAGTACTACCAGTATACATCGTGATGTGGAAAATGGGGATCGCTGTACCGGTATACGTCGAGATGGGGATCGCTGTCGGCACACGTTGCGCATTGCACTTTCACCGTTCTTGCAAAGAAAACAGGACAGGTTTCCTGGGATATTCGCATACACGATCCCAACAAAATCAAATGTAATGCAAGGGCTGGCCTACTCATCAATCAGTCGTAGCGATAAGTGGGGCCCCAGCAGAAGAGTGCAAAATATATTTGTAAAAACAAGTCGGCACCCTAAAGCTTGTTTATGTGTATTTTTGTCCTAAACAACGCTACACTTGCGGTAACTATTATGGAATTTCGTTACGGAAGCACCACAATGAGAACGTCCATAATGAGACGGAGGGAATATTATGTCTAAATACATCCAGTTTTGTCAAACTTTACGACTCTTAATTTGAGACGGAGGGAGCATTATGAAATTTTGTTACGGAAGCACCACAATGAGAACATCCATAATGGGAACGTGGTCCGGGCGTTAAGAAGGAATCAAAACTCAGCCATTTATTTCACTTCTCCTCTCTCCGTAGCACTTTCTGTAGGTCAACCTTTTCTAAGTGTAGTAATACTGTTTTATTCAAGGGGATTGGGGGATGAGAGGAGATTTCGTTAAAAAAAATTCATCAATTCCCCACCAATCTACATAAATAATCTTTACTCCCAATATACTGATATGACGTAGAATTTTTAATCTAGACAAAAATAAGACGGTTGGTAGAAGATATCTAGTGATTATGCCTCTAAAACCGTAGTAGTAAAAGAATTATAGAGGATTTTCTACGATCCAGGATAATGCTCTAAAATACACTACCAATACACTATAAGTAATGAAGGACTAAGGCCTGTTTACTAGTGGTGTATTTTTATCGGGATTTGGTGAAAAAAATTCACCAATTCCCCACAAATCCCTATAAATACTATTTTCTCCCAATAAACTAGCATGAGGTATACTTTTTTAATCTAGAGAAGAATGAGGAGTTGAGAAGTTATATCTAGGGATTATCCTCTTCAAAATCGAAGTAGTAAACGAACTATAGTGGATTTTCTGAAATGCAGAATAATCCTCGCTAATCCCTAAAATACACTATCGATAGGCTGCAATGAAACAATTGCAAGCCAATGTGCAACTAGGCAAAAAAAAAATTGGTTGTAGCCATGGCGCAATATGAAGAGTTGTCGTTGCAAACTTATGTGCTACACAGAAAATTCTCAATTGCAAGCTGCATGGAATTCAAAAAATCTTACCACTCTATTCAATATCGTAAGATGTTTTCGATTTACTATAAACTGGATATTGAAATGTGTCCAGATACATGTATTTTCAAAAATAAAACTAAAAAATATTATAATGGTGAATGAAGGGAGTATTTTCTTTGTTCCAACTAGAAAAAAGAAATTGCAACCCATGTGGAAATGGGAGAAATCTCAATTGCAACCCATACGGAACTATGAAAATCTTAATTTATCCCCAGATGCAACTGAAAAAAATATTAGGTGCAACCCATGGGTAACCCAAAAAAATATCTCAATTACAACTCATGTGCAACTAGAAAAAATCTTAGTTTTAAATCATGTGCAACTCTCAACTTGGAAAATATCTTAATTGCAAATCATGTGCAACGAATCATGAATTCAATGCTTCATGACTTGACTAGACTCTAATTAATTCTCGGAAAATTGCGAATTAGCATATCTGTATTTTGGTATTTTCAATTGCATGTGTGTATATCCATTTTTCCTTTGCACACCATGCCTAATTATGTCTGAGTTGCATATCGTGTATAATTATCCTTCCACTGCGCACCGTAAGCAACTGCACCTCGATTTACACAACGAGTATAAGACCATCAACTATGTTGAATCGATTCACTAGAAAAAGTGGCAGGTATTGAAGTCGGCTTTATTTGGCTGCAATGTGGGATCACCTTTGTTTGGTTCCACAATGATAACTTTTTTTTTCCTGTGTAAGGGTTCCTTTGACAAAGGAATTGCATAGTATTTTTGGAGATTGGGTCCTATAGAAAAAATTCTATTGATCGTTTGATTTGTAGGATTGGATCCTATAGGATTTTTTTCTAAAGAATCATATGTACTACTTCCCATAGGAATTCTAGCATTCACTAAAATCTTATTTTATAATTCTTTTGATGGAATCAAAGAAACTTGGATGCATACAAAATACTATGAGAATGGAGTAGACATGACATTGCAATTCTATATATTTTTTATTCCTAGATTTTTCTTATCCTAGGAATCAAAGAGTCCCTAAAGCTATTGCTTTCTCCTCTCCTCTATGTCATATGGTCCAGATCCTCCTAATCTTGATGCACTCATAGCTTTGAACCTAATCAACACGTTGGTTCGCTTCTATTTCCTGACAAGATGAGCCGATGCCCTGCAATGTCTTGACATGATTCATTGAGCCCTTCGAACCGCTTTTTCAAACATAGTGATGGACTGATGGTCTAGGTGAACCATAGTTGCACACTTGTAATTTTTTCGAAGTTCCACAATGGGAAATATGGTTTTGTGTCATAGGATAAAATGCTCCCACTACCTAAAACTGAATTTCAAAAATAAAAAAATTGTATATGTGAACATTCTATGTTCGTGCAAAAAAGTTTCATGGAGAAAAGACAATTCTTTTGGCTGGTGTAAAAAAGATAAATTCCCCAGTGTTCCGAAATAATTTTGCACAAACTATCTTTTTTCTATTTTTTACATTGACCATACAAAATATTTTTTTCTTCACGAAACTTTTTTGCACGGACAAAGAATGTTCACATGAACTCCTGAAATTTTTATTTGATATAATTTGACATTTTAAAATACAACTAAAATAACTTTTCCACAACATATGCATATGAACCCATGAGCCAAATAACCGTGTCCACCGAGCCATCCTCGTGCCCCTCTCTCATCCCCCGAGCTGGCCGGAGCTGGTGGCAACAGCGGCAGCAGCGGCCTCGTTCGCCCATTGGGGGAGGCGGCCCGTAGGCCCGACATCTGAGGGAGGAGGATTTGGATTTCAGCAGCCGTCTAAAGGCCACAGGGGGTTATCGCCTCGGCGGGAGGAGGAGGGGACGGCCTCGGCTAGAGGAGGAGGTGCTAGTTCGACAACTGTTAGGATGCTGTAGCTGATCGTCGCCTCGGCGGGAGGAAAAGGAAGCATGGGTGGCCGGAGCAGGAGAAGCGGCCCTCAGATTCTCCGGCCACCATCGGCTTGACAACTCGTCCTTGTCCGCTTTCTCCGCAAGGTACCTTCATGGACATGCCAACCAGAGTGATTGGTCTGGCCGTCTGGCTACCATGGTTGTAAGGGGAACAGGAGAAGTGGAGAGGCGATCTGGTGGGGGGACTTGTTTAAATTCATCTTAGCGCCTGTTTCGTTCATTTCTTCTAAAAAACGATTAGATGTATTTGGTTTAATTTGTCTAAATTTGGTTCCAATTTTCATACCTGTTATCCGTGGATAAGTTGCATCCGTTAAGTTCTCAGAAAATTGTTGTTACTATGGGATAACGCCGACATGGCGACAAAGGCATGGTGTGTTCTCTCTTTTTTGTGGTCTACTCATCGCTTTGGTGATTCAGTTTTGATTTGTTTTGTTCCTGTAGCCAATAAAAACTTCTTGTTTATTTCCGTAAACTTCTTACTGCAGAGTTCCATGGAGTGGTTGACAGGCTGATTCCAGTTGCAGTTTGATCTAGGGATCTAGGTGGCCTTCAATGAATGATATCCCAAATTTGTTTTGTCAGTGTTTTTATCATATATGTATGACACCATTTAGTTGATACTTGTTCTATCAGGCTTGATGTTGGTGAGGGTGGCTTGACAGCGGTAGTGCGGTTAAGTAATGGTGATATGAGCGGAAAGCTCTGAATATATTGCAGGTTACGACAGTAATCTAAAGTATCTTCTTTTGCAATCTAAAACTATTGTCTTGATATCCATCATTTTGGTCGATTCGCCGATGCACCTTTGGCTTCAAACTGATGTGCATTGTTTTTTCTATTTGCAGCCAACACACATGGCATCCAGCAAATAACAGAAGATTTCTACTTTTGCACAAGAAACCCCATGCCTAAAGATATTGAGCGGATAGCGTTTTAGTTACTAAATAAACCATTTTCAACCAGATTCAAATGTACACTTGACTTAATAACCATTTCTAATTTTCATGACTTCTGATCTTATTGTGTCTCTAATGCGATTGTGTCCTTATATTTTCAGATGTATCTTTTATTGGAGATGAGAAAAGGTATGGCCTTGATTGATACCATCTGGGAGGTCGCTATGTAAGTTCCTCCTCATGCCTTCCATTCCTTGTACGGTTTCTTATTTCCAAATCCTTATGAGCCACCCTTTAAATATTTTGTTTAATTTCTTGCAGGTTTGTGTTCAAAACAAAAATTCCATCCGATGCACGATTAAAGTTGATTAATGATTTAGTTTCTTGGCAGATATTGAGTATGCCATGTTTAGACCTTTAAAGTTTGCGTGCAACTTGATTTCTCTACACGTCGAACATGTGGACTTTCGGAAAGTGAAAACCATGGTTGTTATTAATGAATCAATACATATAGAAAACCTTTGCTTACCTAGATGCTAGATAGTAACCTAAAAGCTTAAAGAATTCCTTCGAAATATTCCCCAGATATTTGAGCTACGATTCTGCTGGCAAAGGTATGGTGGACATTTTTTTCCCTTTTTCATTTTTTCTTCGGTGTTAATATTCACCAAGAATTGGACCATGATTATGTTGGGAAAGTATGATAATTCTTGTAGCAGTTTTTCTTTGAGCGATTGGCATCATGATTGAAATCATTCTTTGTTTTCTCATGTGCAGATTTTGGCTAACCGTTGATAAATCCACAATGTGGTGTATCCATTTGAGATGCGTTATTTATGTGTGTGGTAGCTTCTTTCACCATCATGGCGAGCTTACTTTTCAGGTTTCAGTAATTTTGGTTTTTATCGGCGAGCGCGACGTAGTCAATATTGTGTACGGTGTCATAGGTCAGGTTGGCGGCCTCGGCATCATGAGGTGAGGACTGATTTACCTGCATAATGGATTTCTAATTTCCCGTCTAGCTACTGTGATGGCGCAGCCTATCTCATAGCGCTCGCCCATTTCTTACATAACAACCTTTGGGTAGGAGTGATTTAATCACCATAATCTCTCATATTTGTTTGTCCAGCTTCTTTTTCAGTTTATGGCAGAAGATATTCAATGAAAACACAAGCAAGTTGTAGGCGAAGACTTATCTATTCAATAGCTATCTTTTCTGAAATTTAGCTACAGTCGTTGTCTCTGAGCATTAGTATAATCAATAGCGTTTTTGGTCATACATATCTTCTATTTACCACGAGCATTAATTCGTGTCTTCAGTTAAATATATCTATATTTATATGTGATCTGCATAATATAAAGAGCTGGCTAGAAAAGTTTATGTAAAGGTAGTCTATCAATTGGTTCCTGGGTTTATGATGCTTCATATATTAGTTAATTTAAGTACAACCACTCTCTCCACCTTGCCATGTTCCACCACAGGATATTGAGGATGTCAATCTGAGAATATGATGTAGTAGTAGATAGATTTTCTTTTTTTGGCAGATAAAGCAATTTTATTTACTATGTCACCACTTCTAGCGTAGAAAATTAGTTTGTTTTGTATTGCTAAGGATAGATGTGCGCTCTCCTTCTCTATTTATTTATTTGCATTTTATTTACTTTACTCAATTTTGTTGTTGCATTTCTCCTCCATAACCAACCTGATACAAAACTGATCTAAAATTCATTGTATTATTGTAGATTGTGTCTCTTAACCACTTTTGTTGTGTACCTCTTTTATCAGCCTATTAGGTAATAGGCATATAACGAATCCTTATTTCTCTGAGAGTGTCACTGAGTACAACAAAAGAAGGAAATATACTAAATTAGTAGAGGCCTTCATGTTTCTACATTTCATATATGCTATTGATTTTTTATGCTTATGCTCTATGTGTGGCTTGACCATGTCTTTCTAGCTTGCATGTGAAACACTTTTTTGCCCATGCCTGCACTTTGTTTCTAGTGTTTTATATGCCTAGAGCTTATAGTCATTTATTTGTCCTCTGTAGATGAACAACTGTTGGAATATCTGAGTATCACTCTTACTCTTGTGGCACCACACCATGGTGCCATTTGTAACGGTTTTGCGGACTTCTAGGTATTTCACTGCTCCACATTTGCATACATGGTTGTGTATTGAGATTTTTGGTCTTCCTGGTTGTGTGAGCTTTAATTTTGACCAAGGGAAATCACTTTTATGCCGAACTGCCGAGGTTCCAGGAGATCACGTTTCATTGTTCATAGATATACTTGAAGGAAAGTGTACAAGTTGAAGAAAGTTAATTTTTTTATAAAGGGCTTTATTACTTAAAAGGTTTAAGCATTACACCCGGCCTCTGCATCGTAAAATGCACACAGCCGAAATTCCAAAAAGAAAATAAAAATAAAAGGACGACAAGTCTAAACAAATCCTGAAGATGCAGACTGTCGATGCTATGGAGCTGCTATCCGTAGATCGAGCGGTCATCCATGTGGGATAAAAATATCCCTCGCCACCTGTTCCAGCTGTGCACATGGCTCCGTAAAAAGGCCTCGAAACTCCCCCCGTTGTAATGTGGACCATGAACGGAAATACATGTGCATCTGAATAGAACCTGCATACGAGAGAAGTTTTTATCATTGAAAATCTTGTCATTTCTACATACTCAGAGCGACCAAATAACGGCTAACGCTCCTATCCTAATAATAGTTTTGAATCGTTTATCTACCTCATTTAACCAGTTACCGAATATATTCGCAACGGATGTGGGCTAATAAAGGTTCGAAGCCATTTGGATAGCAGACCATATAGAACGCGCAAATGTGCAATCAAAGATTAAGTGCTTAGTTGTCTCATCATGAGAACAAGAAACACACATAGAACTCCCATGCCAATTACGTTTGACAAGATTATCCTTTGTAAGTATGACACCTTTACGAAGATACCACGCCAAGACCTTAAACTTTAGCGGTACCTTCATACGCCATACATTTTTAAAAATATCGACCGGCATGTCTGATTGGATCATAGTCCTATACATGGAATCCACCGAGAACATTTCGTTCTTAGTGATTTTCCAACGAAACTCATCAGCGCCTGGTGTTAGAATAACCGTAGTTAACCTATTAACCAGTGCCTGCCAAGAAGCAAGACGTCGCCCGATTAAATCTCGTCTGAACGTAACATTAGGAGGTGATGTTTGCATGACCGTAGCCAGCGTATCATCCTTATGTCGCGCTATAGTGTATAATGTCGGATACTGTTCTCTGAGTGTGGTATTACCTAACCACTTGTCCTCCCAGAACCGTATCTGCGATCCATCCTTAATCTTAAATACTCCATAGCGAAAAAACAATTTTTTGTTCGCCATAAGTCCAGCCCAAAAGTGTGAATCACCAGGTTTCCACATAACCCGTGAGACTGCTTTCGAACCTATGTATTTTAGTTTAAGGAGGGTTTTCCATACTCCATCTTCGGTTAATAGTTTGAACAACCATTTACCAAGTAGGGCTGAGTTCTTGACTTTTAAGTCATGAATACCTAATCCCCCCTGTTCTCTTGGTCGACAAACTACATCCCATCTGGCTAGTTGATATTTCTTTTTCTCGCTGTCACCCTGCCAAAAGCATCTTGATCGGAAATAATCCAGTTTTTTCAAGACTCCTTTAGGTAACTGAAAGAATGATATCATATACAGTACCATATTAGATAGCACTGAGTTAATGAGTACCAGTCTTCCACCAAGTGACAACAATTTCCCCTTCCAACTAGCAAACCTTTTCTACAAACGTTCTTCAACTTGGCACCATTCTGCATTAGTCAACCTCCTATAATGTATTGGTATTCCCAAATACTTAATAGGAAATTGACCTTGCTCACATCCGACTAACTCGGCATACTGTGCAACAGCATCCTGGGCCTCGCCAAAGCAGAACATTTCACTTTTATGGAAATTAATTTTTAATCCGGATAACTGTTCAAACACTGAAAGAATTAATTTCAGGTTCGACGCTTTGTCCAAATCATGTTCCATAAAAATAATCGTATCATTTGAATATTGAAGAATAGACAATCCCCCATTGACAAGATGTGGAATTACTCCCTCAATTTGGCCGCTTTCCTTAGCTCGTTCAATCATGATCGCTAATATGTCTGCCATAATATTGAACAATATGGGCGATATGGGATCAACTTGCCTTAAGCCTTTCTTGGTTTGGAAGTATCGTCCAACATCGTCATTGACTTTGATAGCTACACTACCTCTAACCACAAAACTGCGAACTAAAGCACACCACTCTTCTGAGAATCCTTTCATTCTCAGAGTCCGTTGGAGCAACTCCCAGTTCACCTTATCGTAGGCCTTTTCAAAGTCTATTTTAAGAATGACACCATTTAGTTTTTTCTAATGCATCTCATGTACAGTTTCGTGTAAAATCACGACCCCATCAAGGATATTCCTACCCTGCATAAATGCAGTCTGCGTAGGTTTTACCACATGATCTTCCACCGAATTTAACCTAATGTTTGCAACCTTTGTAAAGATTTTGAAACTAACGTTGAGAAGACAGATCGGTCTATACTGTTGTATCTGTTCTGCCTCCAAAACCTTAGGTAACAAAATGATTTCCACAAAATTAAGACGATATAGCTCTAGGTGTCCACTCTGTAAGCAACCAAACATTTCAACGAGGTCATTCTTAATGACCTTCCAAAAATGTTGGTAAAACTCTGCCGGACAACCATCCGGGCCAGGTGCCTTATTTTGCTCCATTTGAAAAATCGTCTTCTTTATCTCCTCTTCGAGAAAGGAGCATTAAGAAAGTCGTTTTCTTCATTGGAGACTTGAGGAATATCATATGTTCGGGTCTCGTCCATAGTAATAGAAGTTACTTCAGGAGCCCCAAACAGACCTTTGTAGAACTTTGTGATATAAGCCTTGAGACACTCTTGTCCCTCAATCAGCCCTTCATCCTGATGGAGACAGTGAACTCGTTTTTTCCTATGTCTTCCATTGGCGACATTGTAAAAATAACGAGTATTCGAGTCTCCTTCAAGAATGAATTGAGCCTTTGATCTCTGATACCATTTGAGTTCCTCTTCTTGCAACATTTGTGCTACATTTGCGTTTGATTGGTTTTTAAGTTCAATCTCTTACATAGATAGCAACCTCGTCTCAGCGATTCGATCCAACTATCAATAATGGAACAGAGACGCTCCTTCTCTTTCTTTAGCATTCCAGTCGTGTGTCTAGCCCATCCACGAAGATATTTACGCACATTGCGCATTTTATTATTCCATCTCCGGATTGGGTTATCCCCCACGACAGGTCTGCCCCATCCTCTCTTAACTAGCTCATCAAAACCATCACGTAATAACCAGCCCAGTTCAAACTTGAACCGCGGTTGTGAATGTGGTTTCGTTGTTCCAGTAGAAAGCAGGAGGGGAGCATGGTCCGACAAGGCCTCAATACGCTCAAGAGCACGTACCGTTACCAATGGGAACTTATCTTCATAATAAGTACTCATCAGTACGCGGTCTAATTTTTCGTAAGTAGGCTCTGGAAGGTTGTTTTCCCACGTGAATTGTCTTCCTATCATGTGAACCTCTCTCAAATCCAAGCTATCAATTACAACATTGAACAAGAAAGGTTAGTGACCATCAAACCGTCCACGACTCTTCTCGTGTGGAAACCTTAGCATATTAAAATCACCACCAATTAAAATTGGGTGTGGATTAACATTAGCCATATTCACCAACTCACGAAGAAAATTGTAACAGCCCTACTTTGTAATAAAGTTGCGTTGTGTGTTGTGTACATGGCATACATGCATGGAAAACGTTGGTAAATTTTTTGCATTCGTAATAACAAGTGAAATGACAAAAATCACTTAAACAAGCAACCCACAAAGTTGTTCTAACAAGTTTTTCAAAATGAACAAACTAAGGTATGGTTTTGTTGGAAATTTGAAGAGCTTTGCAAAACTTATTTTTGTGTAATTTTTGTTGTTCAAAAAGGCCCTCAAATCTAACTTTTGGGTTCTGTTTTCTATGTGAAAGGGACCTCTCTGCAAAATACAGTTTTTCCAGGGGGTTTTCGTATTTGTTGCTTTGTCTTCTTCGTTGAGACAGGAAGCACCTGCGTGGCCGCCGTGGAAGTCGCCGGGCCACGTCCTGCTCCCTTTTCCGCGCGGACGAGGACGCAGGGAGACGTCCCCATCTCGCCCTCTCCCTCCTCTCACTCGCCTCGCGCTACCCCTCCCCTCTCTGTTTCTCCCGCACATCGGAACCCTAGCTCGCCGGAGAAACCTCACCGCCGTCGCTGGAGACCACCTCGGGGCAAACCGAGAGCACCACGGAGGTCGTCTTGCTCCCCTCTACCTCCTCGCCGCTGGAATCGAGACGATATGGCCTAAATCGCCGCCGCCATCCATCATCTTCCCCACGGCCAGCGGAACTTCCTCTCCGCGATTCGCCGCTGCTATTGCTCCTCCGGCCTCCCCGATAGCTTCCTCGAGCTCACGGTGAGCCTCTCCACGCCCCAGCACCCTCCTAGCCCCCTCCCCGCGGCCGAAACCGTCGATTCGCCAGAGCCCGATGCCTCCGCCGCCGTCGGGTGCTTGGCGGCTCGCCGCCGGTGGCCTAATCGGGGCGGCGCCACCCCCTGTAGATGCGCCTCGCCGAGGCGAATCCAATGAGCCCAGCCTCGCTTGCTGGGGCTCGCTGGTTCGCCGCCGGCGACCACGGCTGCCTCCGGCCGGCCACATGCTGACGTCAGCATGACCTCAGCATGGACCCCACCTGTCAAATGTTTTAATATATTTAAAATGAATATTTCAAATTGACACGTGGGCCCCACTTTCTATAATTACAGAAATTGTTTTAAAATGAAATAATTAATAACTTCATTTTGGTAGCTCAGAAAATATGAAAAATACATGGTTGAGTTCAGAAAAATATTTCCAACCCAAATATGTCACTTTCATACATGTTTGACAAACTTTATTTTTGGGCATTATTTAAATGCAATTAAATCATCTAAAATAAAGAAAATAAGATTTTAATCAATAAAATCAGAAAAATACAAGTTATATACCAAAATGCTCAAAATGATAAATGCAATCCACTTATGATGTTTTTAAACCTATTTGAGCTATTAAATTTGCACTCACTTTTAGTTTTGCCCGAATTGCCCTCCGGGGTCTATTTCGGGACTGGTTTCCGATAAAAATGTCTAACCATCATATGAACCGTAGCAAACCCTTGAACTTGTTTAGGTCTTTCATTCAAGTGCATTAACTTTGTCATGCATACATATTGCGCATTGCATCGATGCCATGTGTTGATTGTTTCTTTTCCGGTTTCTGCTTCTTATCGGTAGAACGCTGCCCGAAGAGAAGATCAACAACTACAGTGGCGAATACTTGATCTTAACCGACAAGTCAAGCACTTATCCAGAAGATCTATCTATTTGGTTTTCTTTTAAGCAAGGCAAGCATAACCTCTTATCTGCTCATATATGCTTTCGAACAACATTTGAATCTCGTACTTTGCATTCGATTCCAAACTATTTGATGCTAGTAGATATAGTTCACCTATATACTGCATTGCCTCAATATCCTGATCCACTGCTCCTAGCCGCCATAGTTTTGCTTGTGCGCATCGCCAGAGCCTCATATATGCTTCGCTTAGTCATACATGTTTGTTACCTCTGCTCCATCCGGTTGATGAATCAGAGCTGCGATAACCTAGTATGATATGATGACGTGGTGAGATGAGCTTTGTGTGGATAACTTGACTAAGGCTGGTATGGGAGGCCACTTGGGAAGTGGTTGTTCGTCCTATACTCGCCAACCCTAGGATTACGGTCTCGAGCGGAAGCCAAGACTGAGCGTGCAACCACACGCGGGGTCTAAGTAACCGCGCTCGACCAACTAACTTGTTTGGCCAGATCCATGAGTCACGTAGTTTGAGATTTCCATTCGGCACCGCAAATAAAACCTTTTAAACGGTTTTGAAAACAAAATGCTCCGCTAGGGCGTGACCGGGGCCAAGTGATGGACGTACACGGATCTTGACCCCGCCTCACAGAGACAGGTGCCGTCAGGAGGATGGCCAACTCCCTGTTGACGGGGTGGCCCTGTCTTGGGTTGACTCATGGATAGGGTCGGGTAAGGTAAAGGTCGTGGCCAACCACCCTCTGCCGCGCTCCCTTGGGAAGAGCGTTACCGCGTGGCGTTAAGAGTCGGTTGGTACGTGTGGGTAAAGTGTACATCCCTGCAGGGCAATCTTTTCGAAAAGCCGTGTCCACGGTTAAGGACGACTTGGTGAAGGCAAAGACCATAGATAACCTGAACGTGGCGTAAAATATGTTGACAAAGCATGGAGGTAATGTTTGAAGGATGCCTCCTCGGAGATGCCGAGAGGGGTGATCCTCGTAGCATGTGAGATGCTGGGAAATGATATTGGTGGATTCAAAAGATGATGATTACAGTAGTGAGCTTCTCATCTGTTTTGAAAACATTCTATAAGACGTGCTATTCTTCCTCGACTTGGAAAACAAACATTGCTTTACGCAAAACAGCCTTCATAAAACCCTTTATGAAACTAGCAGATATATAATAGGTTAACTAAGTCTTGTTGAGTACCTCCAGTACTCAGGTTTGCTTAAATTTGGTTCAGGTGAAGGTCTCACATCGGTGGTGTTTCAGCGTGGACATCGACGAGTAGTTTTGGGGTTCCCAGGTAGCAGCCTGAATCTATGGGCTGGGACGTCGCTTTATGTTGCGGCCTCTTAGGCCTTTTTGGTTCTTGTTGATTAGCAACATAACTTGCCTTCCGTTGTCTGATGTAATGTTGGGTCATGTGACCTCTGGTTGTAAAGCTATACTCTAGTAATACATGCTCATTACAGTTTCTATGTCTAGAGTGTTGCTTTGATCGGTTGTTGGTTTCGAGCCCGTTGTTATACAGTTTTGGCTATGCCTGCATAGTTGTCGCAGTCGAGGGGTTGTGGAGCCGATGATCCATGTCCGAGCCCGCCTGCCGAAGATATTCGGCCTGGGGCGAGGTAACCCCAGTAACCCTCGATTGTTGTTGCACTTTCTGGACACATAGCAGCTCTGTATAACTTTGGTCCCGTTCCTTCAGTTTCATCCGACTCGTGGACGCTTGGGTATACATATTTGGTTATGACTAGCATGGACACAAGGAGTAGTAGACCGGGGATCCGGACTACGTGCCGATGAATCCGGTCTGCCTGCCGTTGTTTGTTGCGGCCGGGGCTGGTAACCCTGAAGCCCTTGTGGGTCCATTGCTAGGAGCACATGACAATTTGTATATCTCTGGGTCCGGGGTCTGACAGGTCATGGTATCAGAGCAGGACTGCCTGTAGGAAACCCTTTGCTATTGGTCGATGTTGAGTCTAGTGTTTGCGAAAACTATTTTGAACCTGCAAATGAATTGTGAAAACCTTCTTAGGAACTCTTTTTACTTCTTATCTGGTGTCACTCTAACTCTGAGCCTCCTTACCTCATTTGATTTGAAAAGGTGTTCCTCTCTTCTGTTACCTTCAAAACCAGGATCAAAACCGTTGGGTGTTTTCTTTCCGGTACTTCGGGTCAGGTTGCTAACCTCTCAAGTTTTGACTAACTCAAGTCATCCAATCTATCAATTCCATTTCCGGGGTTGCATCTCTGTGTGATTCCCCGGTTGTTCATATGTGATATGGCCTTTTTCCTCCACATAATGTTCTATATCTTGCCTTCGTTAAACTATCATGTACCATTCCGTTGTTTTCTCCTTTCATGAATGTGTTATTCATGGTTCCTTTCCTTTTTACTCAGGATGTCTGGTGGTACTCGTAGACGTCGTGGACGTAATCCTCCTGAGGCAGAAGTTCTGCCTTCTCCCACAATGGCGTAGGTTCTGCAGAATATCGAGACCAACCGCCTGAGAAGTGAACATCTTCTTGAACGTGTGGCGCGGAATACTGAACGACGCGCTGAAGGTGTTACACTTGGGAGTTTTCTCAAAGCTCAACCTCCTACCTTTGCTGATTCCAAGGAGCCTTTGGATGCTGATGACTGGCTCCGTACAATCGAGCGCAAGTTTGTTGCTCTCCATGTCCAAGATAATGACCGAGTGAACTTTGCCACTTACAAGCTAGAAGGTGCTGCTGGTGCTTGGTGGGAAGGTTTCTTGGCGTTGCAGGCGCCAGGACATGAGGTCACCTGGGCAGAGTTCTGTGTTGCATTCCGTGATGCTTATATTCCAAAGGCAATCATGGACTTTAAAAGGAAGGAATTCCTCGATCTCGCTCAGGGCAACATGAATGTTGAACCTTACGGGCGTGAATTCATCTGTTTGGCTCGATATGCTCCTCGTGATGTCAGAAATGATGAGGATAAGCAGGAACTGTTTCGGAAGGGTTTGAACCCAACCCTCCGTTATGAGTTGCTTCCTTTCAAATTCAAGAGTTTCCAGGAGTTGTACAATCAGGCTATTACCCTTGAATATGGCAGAAAGGAGATGGAGATTGTTGTAAAACGGGATGCTGATAATTCTTGTGCAACTTCCTCTGGCTCCAAGAAGCGCCGTGTGTTCATACCATACAGTGCTATTCCTAGAGCCCCGTTTGCACCCAGTTATGAGGGACACATTCCTCATCCTCCTCCGTCAGTTGCTAAACCACTTGATCTTATGTGTTTCAAGTGTGGTCAGCCGGGTCATCTTTCTCGACAGTGTCTTCAGAAGAAAATTGGTCGTGGAGTTCCTCCGCCCAAGAAAAATGTGAAGAACACTGGTACAATACATGCTTGTTTAACACATGTTACACTTGAGAAGGATCAAAATGATCCAAGCATTCTTTGGAGTACAATTCGAGTTAACTCCATTCTGGCTACAGCGTTGTTTGACTCTGGAGCATCCCATACCTTCATGTCAGAGAAGTTCGCTGAAATGCATGGGATACCTTTCTAGAAGGTGTCCAAGTCTTTGGTGGTCCAGTCCCCAGGGCTTAATTGGCGAACCACGATGGTTACCCCAGAGCTCATGATCGATATTGGGTATCGGTGGTTCCCTACCACCTTCTATGCCTTAAAGTCAACTGACATTGATGTCATTCTAGGCATGTATTGGCTCAAAAAGTTTAGAGCTGTAATTGACTGCGCAGACAAGTCCATCGTTTTGACAGATCCTTCTGGTGCTAGTGTGAAATGTTGGACGTGTGCAGATCTAGCTCCATCAGCGTGTCATCAACTTTCACCCGAATCACAATTATACTCTATGCAAGCTGACTACCCTCCTGAAATTCATGAGTTGCCTGTAGTCAGTGAGTTCCCTGATGTGTTCCCTGAAGAGTTACCTGGCATGCCACCTGATCGAAGTGTGGAATTTGTCATCGAGCTGGTCCCTGGCACCGCTCCTATGTCCAAAAGACCTTATCGTATGGCCCCAGAAGAGTTGGCTGAATTGAAGCGTCAAATAGAGGAGTTAGAAGAAAAAGGTTTCATCCAACCTAGTACATCTTCTTGGGGTTGTCCGACCATCTTTGTCAAGAAGCGGGATACAAATGTTCCGCGTCTTGTTGTTGATTATCGGTCGCTGAATGCAGTGACCATCAAAAACAAGTATCCTCTTCCAAGAATCAACGACCTGTTTGATCAGTTAGCTGGTGCAACTGTCTTTTCTAAGATGGATCTGCGATCAGGATACCATCAAATAAAGATCAGAAAGGAGGACATTCCTAAAACAGCTTTCACCACTCGTTATGGTCTTTATGAGTACACTGTTATGTCCTTTGGTCTTACCAACGCTCCAGCTACATTCATGAGGCTTATGAACTCGGTATTCATGGAGTATCTCGACAAGTTCGTCGTGGTCTACATCGATGATATCTTGGTCTATTCCAAAACCGAAGATGAACATGCCGAACACTTGCGTTTGGTGTTATCCAAACTCCGTGAGCACAAGTTGTATGCCAAGTTCTCTAAATGTGAATTCTGGTTGAAAGAGCTCATCTATCTCGGACACGTGGTGTCTGCCGAAGGTGTTGCCGTGATTCCAGACAAGGTCCAAACCATTCTGGATTGGGAAACACCTAAATCAGTCAAGGATGTTCTGGAGTTTTCTCGGGATGGCAGGTTATTACCGTCGATTCGTCGAGAACTTCTCCAAAATTGCTAAACCTATGACTGAACTTCTGAAGAAGGGCAAGAAGTTTGAGTGGTCAGAAAAGGCAGAAGAGAGTTTCCAAACTCTAAAAACTAAACTGACTACCGCTCCTGTGCTTGCTCTTCCTGATACGAGCAAGGACTTCGTTATCTTCTGTGATGCCTCGCAACAAGGACTCGGTTGTGTGTTAATGCAAGAGGGTCATGTGGTGGCCTATGGTTCTCGTCAATTGAAACCACATGAGCACAACTACCCAACTCATGACCTCGAGCTAGCAGCTGTGGTCCATGCTCTCAAGCAGTGGCGTCATTACCTTCTTGGTAACCGTTGCGAGCTATACTCAGATCATCAAAGTCTGAAATATCTGTTCACCCAACCGGATCTGAATCTCAGACAGAGAAGATGGTTGGAAGTAATCAAGGACTTTGATTTGGGTCTCAACTATCAACCCGGCAAGGCCAACGTCGTGGCTGACGCGCTAAGTCGGAAGTCTTACTGTAACAACGTGATGATACAGAAAGCTCAACCTTCTCTTCATGAGGAGTTTTCCAAGCTCAACCTTGAAATTGTTCCCTCTGGGTACCTAGCTAACCTGGAAATAAAACCTTCTCTTGAGGATCAAATCAAAGAGGCCCAGAAGCGTAATGTGGGCATTGCCAAGATCAAGAAGAACATTGCTAGCGGAGTTGCTAAATATTTCTCGGTTGATGATCAAGGCATCGTCTATTTCAACAACCGTCTGGTTGTGCCAAAGAAGCAAAGTCTGAGAAATCTAATACTTCAAGAGGCTCATGATACACCTCTTTCCATCCATCCTGGTAGTACGAAGATGTATCAGGACCTACGTCCAAAGTTCTGGTGGACCCGGATGAAGCGAGAAATCACTCAGTATGTTGCTGAATGCGACGTCTGTTGTCGTGTGAAATCTGAACATCAAAGACCAGCCGGTGTTCTTCAATCTCTACCGATTCCTGAATGGAAATGGGATGAAATTGGTATGGACTTCATTACTGGTCTTCCCAAAACCAAAAAGGGTCACAATGCTATTTGGGTAGTGGTTGATCGACTGTCTAAGGTAGCTCACTTCCTTCCTATTCGAGACGGTATCAACACTAGTCAGTTGGCAGAGCTGTACATATCTCGAATAGTCAGTCTTCACGAAGTTCCAAAAAGGATTATCTCAGATCGTGGGAGTATATTCATCTCCAGATTCTGGGGTTGTCTTCAAGAGTCTATGGGGACTCGTCTTTCTTTCAGCACTACATATCATCCACAAACCGGTGGTCAAACCGAAAGAGTGAATCAAATCCTTGAGGACATGCTTCGAGCTTGTGTTATCTCCTTCGGTAAGGATTGGGAAAAGTTCCTTCCCTTTGCTGAGTTCACCTATAACAACAGTTATCAATCCAGTCTCGGCAAGGCTCCTTTCGAAGTTCCGTACGGCCGCAAATGCCGAACTCCGCTGAATTGGTCTGAAACCGGTGAAAGATCATTCTTCCGACCGGATACAATCAAGGAAGCAGAAGAAACTGTTCGCATCATTCGTGAACGTTTGAAAACGGCTCAATCTCGTCAGAAGAGTTATTATGATCGTCGTCATCAAGACGTTCGTTACGAAATCGGCGAGAAAGCTTATCTTCGAGTCACACCTTTGAAAGGTGGAAAACGTTTCGGAATCAAAGGCAAACTGGCTCCTCGTTACATTGGTCCATTCCCCATTATCGGGAAACGAGGTCAAGTTTCATATCAGCTACAGTTGCCTCCAGGATTTCCGGATGTTCATGATGTATTCCATGTCTCACAACTCAAACGTTGCTTCAAAGATCCTGTCCGTGGTGTGGACCACGAGACTATCAAGCTCAAGGAAGATCTCTCTTACAAAGAGGTCCCTGTCAGTATTCTTGATGAGGACGAACGAAGAAATCGCAGTCAAACTATCAAGTTCCTCAAAGTTCAATGGTCACATCATTCTGAGAACGAAGCAACCTGGGAACGAGAGGATCGCTTGCGATCTAAGTACCCCGACTTCTTTTCTAAAACCTAGGAATCTCGGGACGAGATTCTTGTAAGGGGGTAGACTTGTAACAGCCCTACTTTGTAATAAAGTTGCGTTGTGTGTTGTGTACATGGCATACATGCATGGAAAACGTTGGTAAATTTTTTGCATTCGTAATAACAAGTGAAATGACAAAAATCACTTAAACAAGCAACCCACAAAGTTGTTCTAACAAGTTTTTCAAAATGAACAAACTAAGGTATGGTTTTGTTGAAAATTTGAAGAGCTTTGCAAAACTTATTTTTGTGTAATTTTTGCTGTTCAAAAAGGCCCTCAAATCTAACTTTTGGGTTCTGTTTTCTATGTGAAAGGGACCTCTCTGCAAAATACAGTTTTTCCAGGGGGTTTTCGTATTTGTTGCTTTGTCTTCTTCGTTGAGACAGGAAGCACCTGCGTGGCCGCCGTGGAAGTCGCCGGGCCACGTCCTGCTCCCTTTTCCGCGCGGACGAGGACGCAGGGAGACGTCCCCATCTCGCCCTCTCCCTCCTCTCACTCGCCTCGCGCTACCCCTCCCCTCTCTGTTTTTCCCGCACATCGGAACCCTAGCTCGCTGGAGAAACCTCACCGCCGTCGCTGGAGACCACCTCGGGGCAAACCGAGAGCACCACGGAGGTCGTCTTGCTCCCCTCTACCTCCTCGCCGCTGGAATCGGGCCGGGATGCCCTGAATCGCCGCCGCCATCCATCATCTTCTCCGCGGCCGGCGAAGCTTCCCCGCCGCGATTCGTCGCCGTCACCTCCTCTCCGGCCTCAACCTCGCCACCCCCGCGCTCCCGGTGAGCCCCTCTACGCCCCAGAACCCTCGCCGTCCCTCCTCGTTACCGGAAACGGCGAGCTCGCCGGAGCCCGTGGCCACCGCCGCTTTCCCGAGCACGGCGGCTCGCCGCCGGTGGCCTAATCGGGGCGGCGCCACCCCCTGTAGATGCGCCTCGCCGAGGCGAATCCAATGAGCCCAGCCTCGCTTGCTGGGGCTCGCTGGTTCGCCGCCGGCGACCACGGCTGTCTCCGGCCGGCCACATGCTGACGTCATCATGATGTCAGCATGACCTCAGCATGGACCCCACCTGTAAAATGTTTTAATATATTTAAAATGAATATTTCAAATTGACACGTGGGCCCCACTTTCTATAATTACAGAATTTTTTTTAAAATGAAATAATTAATAACTTCATTTTGGTATCTCAGAAAAATATGAAAAATACATGGTTGAGTTCAGAAAAATATTTCCAACCCAAATATGTCACTTTCATACATGTTTGACAAATTTTATTTTTGGGCATTATTTAAATGCAATTAAATCATCTAAAATAAAGAAAATAAGATTTTAATCAATAAAATCAGAAAAATACAAGTTATATACCAAAATGCTCAAAATGATAAATGCAATCCACTTATGATGTTTTTAAACCTATTTGAGCTATTAAAATTGCACTCACTTTTAGAGTTGCCCGAATTGGCCTCCGGGGTCTATTTCGGGACTGCTTTCCGATAAAATGCTTAACCATCATATGAACCGTAGCAAACCCTTGAACTTGTTTAGGCCTTGCATTCAAGTGCATTAACTTTGTCATGCATACATATTGTGCATTGCATCGACGCCATGTGTTGATTGTTTCTTTTCCGGTTTCTTCTTCTTATCGGTAGAACGCTGCCCGAAGAGAAGATCAACAACTATAGTGGCGAATACTTGATCTTAACCGACAAGTCAAGCACTTATCCAGAAAATCTATCTTTTGGTTTTCTTTTAAGCAAGGCAAGCATAACCTCTTATCTGCTCATATATGATTTCGAACAACATTTGAATCTCGTACTTTGCATTCGATTCCAAACTATTTGATACTGGTAGATATAGTTCACCTATATACTACATTGCCTCAATATCCTGATCCACTGCTCCTAGCCGCCATAGTTTTGCTTGTGCGCATCGCCAGAGCCTCATATATGCTTCGCTTAGTCATACATGTTTGTTACCTCTGCTCCATCCGGTTGATGAATCAGAGCTGCGATAACCTAGTATGATATGATGACGTGGTGAGATGAGCTTTGTGTGGATAACTTGACTAAGGCTGGTACGGGAGGCCACTTGGGAAGTGGTTGTTCGTCCTATACTCTCCAACCCTAGGATTACGGTCTCGAGCGGAAGCAAAGACTGAGCGTGCAACCACACGCGGGGTCTAAGTAACCGCGCTCGACAAACTAACTTGTTTGGCCAGATCCATGAGTCACGTAGTTTGAGATTTCCATTCGGCACCGCAAATAAAACCTTTTAAACGGTTTTGAAAACAAAATGCTCCGCTAGGGCGTGATCGGGGCCAAGTGATGGACGTACACGGATCTTGACTCCGCCTCACAGAGACAGGTGCCGTCAGGAGGATGGCCAACTCCCTGTTGACGGGGTGGCCCTGTCTTGGGTTGACTCATGGATAGGGTCGGGTAAGGTAAAGGTCGTGGCCAACCACCCTCTGCCGCGCTCCCTTGGGAAGAGCGTTACCGCGTGGCGTTAAGAGTCGGTTGGTACGTGTGGGTAAAGTGTACATCCCTGCAGGACAATCTTTTCGAAAAGCCGTGTCCACGGTTAAGGACGACTTGGTGAAGGCAAAGACCATAGATAACCTGAACGTGGCGTAAAATATGTTGGCAAAGCATGGAGGTAATGTTTGAAGGATGCCTCCTCGGAGATGCCGAGAGGGGTGATCCTCGTAGCATGTGAGATGCTGGGAAATGATGTTGGTGGATTCAAAAGATGATGATTACAGTAGTGAGCTTCTCATCTGTTTTGAAAACATTCTATAAGACGTGCTATTCTTCCTCGACTTGGAAAACAAACATTGCTTTACGCAAAACAGCCTTCATAAAATCCTTTATGAAGCTAGCAGATATATAATAGGTTAACTAAGTCTTGTTGAGTACCTCCAGTACTCAGGTTTGCTTAAATTTGGTTCAGGTGAAGGTCTCACATCGGTGGTGTTTCAGCGTGGACATCGACGAGTAGTTTTGGGGTTCCCAGGTAGCAGCCTGGAATCTATGGGCTGGGACGTCGCTTTATGTTGCGGCCTCTTAGGCCTTTTTGGTTCTTGTTGATTAGCAACATAACTTGCCTTCCGTTGTCTGATGTAATGTTGGGTCATGTGACCTCTGGATGTAAAGCTATACTCTAGTAATACATGCTCATTACAGTTTCTATGTCTAGAGTGTTGCTTTGATCGGTTGTTGGTTTCGAGCCCGTTGTTATACAGTTTTGGCTATGCCTGCATAGTTGTCACAGTCGAGGGGTTGTGGATCCGATGATCCATGTCCGAGCCCGCCTGCCGAAGATAGCCGGCCTGGGGCGAGGTAACCCCAGTAACCCTCGATTGTTGTTGCACTTTCTGAACACATAGCAGCTCTGTATAACTTTGGACCCGTTCCTTCAGTTTCATCCGACTCGTGGACGCTTGGGTATACATATTTGGTTATGACTAGCATGGACACAAGGAGTAGTAGACCGGGGATCCGGACTACGTGCCGATGAATCCGGTCTGCCTACCGTTGTTTGTTGCGGCCGGGGCTGGTAACCTTGAAGCCCTTGTGGGCCCATTGCTAGGAGCACATGACAATTTGTATATCTCTGAGTCCGGGGTCTGACAAAAATCCTCCTTAAACTCTTCCTGGGCAGCACCATACCAACAACCAAACTCCACACGAAGTTGTCGACGCGGTTGCGGAGGTGTAATTTTATATGAAAATCACCATCCGACCTCACTAACACATCTATGGAATCTGATTTTACGCCTAGTAAAATGCACCGCCCCCCCTCCCCCGATCGACCATGCGGGGGAATAGAATGCCAAGTGAAGTCTAGACCCCCCGAAAGGCGGTTCAAGACACTCACTGGAAAGTCTCTCCTCCCTGATTCAGAGAAAGCCACAAACTCCAATTTATGATCCCTGACGTACTGTGCAATATTCAAATGTTTAGCCAAGTCACCAAGACCTCTGCTATTAGTGAATAAGCCAGTCATCGGGAAACTATTGGTTTTTTTTGGCGGTCTCGCTGAATTACGCGGTGAATACTTCCTCTTCTGCTTAGCAGATTTGGATTTCCGGCCGGATGCATACAGATCAATGATAGATCCTCATCCGTCCTCATCCGTATCCACCTCGGTCACCTCCCCCACAAGATGAGATAAAAGTTGTCCATCCAAAGAGACATTCGCTAAATCATCATCCGTGTGAGGTATGTCCACCTTCGGCGAAGCACATGGTTTAACCGTTAAACGGTCATACTCCATATGCTTCAACGCATTGGCCGGCAACGTGATCTCAACATCATTTTTTCCTAAGCTAACACCAATATTACCTAATCTAGATGATAATTTGGTATCTGAAAAAGAAAGAAAAGATTTCTGTATCACTGTCGTACTCGTACCTCTAGGCGGAGAAGAGAATAAGGCCTCCTTCATGCGCATGGCTTTGGACAAAGCGCCCTCGTCCGTCGCAGAAGAACCGTCCTTCGCCACAAGGTGGCGCGCACTGCGCCTCAGCTCCTTCTTGGATGGAGAGGCCCCCACAGGTAAGAAAACAGCGGCGGAAGGGGGACAATGACGACGTGGATGTCCCCCGACCACCGTTACGACCGAAACGGACTCCGTGCTCTGCACATGCGGAGTCGGCTTCGACGTTGCCACCACGCCCTCGCCAGGAATCTCGCCGTCAAAGTCGACCTCGAACGCGCTCGACACCACCGTAGTCTACAACGCAGAGTTGGCCAGCTCCAACAGCCCACCAGTTGGCGACGAAGAACTAGCCGAGGAAAAAACCTGTCCAGCAGCAACCGGTGCCACTCCTAGGTCAGGCCCAGCCACGCCCGGACTCCCGGAAGCATCAGTCGCTGGCGCGCGGGCGGCAGGAAGCTGAGCGCCGCCCGGCCCAGCTGATGTGTCGCCGTCTTCAGCAGCTAGCGCGCGGGCGTTAGGGAACGGAACACCGCCCGACCCACCAGCTGTTGCACCGACCGCCGACCCTAGTGGCGCGCGAGCGACCGATGACTGCACGTCGCCCGTCCCAACAGGACCAGGGAGCACCGCCTCCTGCTCGCAGGCGACCATCTGCCCCGTGACGCCCAGCCCAGCACGCTCCGTAGTCAGCACTCTTGGCCCACGCAGGACCGCAACAGGTGAAACCAGCGGTGAAGAAACCCCACCATCGTCATGTCGCGGTGCATCACTGGATGCCCCCGAAGATGATGCACACTTACTAGTGGAGAACAAGTCGACATCCACATCCAAAGAGACCAACCGTCTAGCCATTTCCTTTCCACGAGGAGTTGAAACGTTGATGGGAGTTAAAGCATACTCACGCAGGATCTCCAAGGCCTTAGCGCGGACATGACCCCCCTCGGTAGACGTGGACTGATCAATGGCCATGCTAGTGGGTCCCTCCGCTTCCTCTATAACCCCAACACCAGACGCATTCGCATCCTCTCCAATAGCCCCTCCATTCATTGACTCCGAGTGCAACTTGTGGTCCCAAATAAAAGGAATAAAGTCCGGCTCAGGAACGAAGTCCTCTCGCTCCGGCCTAAAGGTGAAAGAATATCCTTTTAGCCGCAAAACCCCATTAGTGCTCATGAAAGGTCCAACGTCATCCATTTTGTGAAACACATCATCATCAGACAGAGCCATCCGAACCCTAATAATACCTCTGCGACGTAGATCTAGAAGATCCACATATAGGGTAATACCAATCAGAGATCCGACCGCCCAAATGCCTAGAAAATGTCTCAGTGAATGTGGCACACCCTCCACGTGGACCCAAGTCTCGTACAGCCCGAGAACTGGCTCAATCTCCTCCTATTTCCACTTGCTAAAAAGCAACCTCGTGGACTGGGAGGGAACACCAAAATCCATACCGTCAAACCTGTCAAGCTCAGCCATAGAAGGGAAAGCCAGTTTGAACACATTGTCGCCATAGGGAATAGCCTCCCACTTCCACCTCGTAACAGAACACATGCGCGCAACCGTTGCCTCAACCTACCTAGCAGTCGTAGCGCTGCCCAGAACTGTAACCAAAGCAATAGGCCCCTCCGACGCCTCCCCCATCTCCTTAAGGCAAATTGTCAGGAAACATCGAGAACATAGTATGCTTGCTTCCAATCCCTGCAATGGACACCGATGGTTTCGGGAGTTTGAGAGTTGGGCATTTCTTAAGCGGGTGCTTGCTGTTGTCACAGATGTAACAGTAATGCTCCACCGGGCAATCTCTAGTGGCATGCGTATCGACGTCGCTCTTCCAACATCTTGTTTTCTTGGTGACTGGAGCCGTAGCAACCTCGGTACCCCCGGGCTCAGCGGTGACGTGCACTCGCTGCTCAACCGTAGGCGCCGGCAATGCCACAGCCCCACCCAACATAGACCCTGCAGCTGCAGCTGGCGTAACCTTCTTCTTCTTACTCTTTCTCTTCTTAGCACCGGCACCCGCCCCCGCGCCGACCGCAAAACCGGCACCGGCCGTAGGAGCAGCCGACCCCACTACAGATCCAGCCACCACGAGTGGTGCGGCCGACACCACCGGACCCGCAGCAGCCAATCGAGGGGCGGGAACCGACGTCTGCACCGCTGGCACATGGGGTAGAGTCGTAGGGGCGAAAGCCGGGGGGCCTACCATCGGACGCCCGACAGGAGCCGCACCACGACCAGCCCCCCGTCCACGTCCGCCTGGCGCCGGCCAGGTTGCCGCGCACCCGGCGCGCTACCGGCTCTCTGCAGCTCCGCCATCCGAGTCGTGGTGAGCACCGCAGCGTAGGACCTCCCGCCTGGAGGAGTAGAATGCACGGTGGCGCGGTGAGCGGCGATCGTTGGAGACGGTGCGAACGGCGGCTGTGATGTCGTATCCCTAGGCACGCTCGGAACAGCTCGAGAGCTCGATCGTAGCCAGAGGCGCTTGAAGGCGTCAGCCAGATAGGCCCAAGGCTTATTGGGCCTCGTGCCATGCAGTTGGGTCCCAGGCGTCAGAGAGACCACGGTTTGAATCGATGCATGACCGCCCGCTGATCCACGGTCCACGCTTTCCGTTCTCGATCCGCGATCATCTCCAGTCGCCGCCTTTGATCCCGCCGACAGCTCCGGGAAGAAATCGGCAAGACATGGAAGTGGCGTGACCCGGGGACGAGGTAGAGGGCCACGCCACCCCAATCTCACCGGCCGTACATGCCGTCCTCGAGGTCGCGACAATCTCCGGCGAAGCTGCCGCAGTTTCTGTCGACGAAGTAGACCTGCAAGACAAATCATCCGTACCTATGCAGTTCGACGAAGAGCCAGTTTCCCAGAATCTAGACGCGGCAGTAGGGTAGCCGGCCGCCGCCCAAAACTCCTGGGCCACCAAAGTGTCCGGTTTGGCCGGCCGGTCGACGAACCCCGACGAGGTCTCCCAATCTTCCGCTAGAACTACAGCGGCGCACTCAGTTGCCAGCCTATGCGCGGCCCCAACGTCCAACCGGGAGATCTCCTCGCTCGCCCCCTCAGCCGCGAGAACTCCAAACCGCCCAGCAACACGCGGGCAGGCCCCCCGGCGCTAGGGTTAATCTGCAGCGTCGAAACCCCGGCGGCACCGGGCAGACGTCCACTTGGTCGCGCTCCGCCTCGCCCTCTTGGTCGCGCTCCGCCTCGCCCTCTTGGTCGCGCTCCGCCTCACCCATCCGAGAGAGGCTACCTGCTGGTTCCCGAAGAAAGTTATTAGTGTAAAATAAATTTATTTTTAAGTCAGATGTAAAGTTACATGCTGAAATTTGCCAACTACACATGTAGCTTGGACCCTGAATATCCCTTCTGCATCGATGCCTTACTCTAAGGGGGCATTTTCCGAGGGGAATATACTCGAGTGTCTGCCTGTTTGGTCGCTCCTTTCACTTACTCATCTTCTAATGTGAACATATGCTTCTACTTGTTTTGTGTGTGTATTTGAACATTTGTATTACCACAACCACAATTTAAGTAGATCTTAGCCAGCCTGCATTGTTCTTCTGATTTTGTTTGTCCTATTTTGTTTGGAAGTCGGGGGTTCTACACCCACGTTTCTGTCTACACACGCTAGGTTCAGTGAGACATTTCTTTGTAGATTGTGATTGTTAGAATTTTATATGGGCTAGTTATATGAGCTCACATGTCTAGCCCACTAAGCACACTAAAATTCTGAAATTGTCATGGCCCATTCATGAATAATGCAAATGGGGAGTGGGACTAAAGTTTAGTCCCACATTGCTAGTTTGGAGAGAGTGGAACCACCTTATAAGGTGAGCCATTCTAGCTCATGTATGAGTAGGCAAGGCAAGAGAATAGGTGTGCCACACGCGCGCTCCTCCTCCGCCGCCCGCCTCGTCACGACGCGCCGCGCCGCGCCGCGCCGCGGGTTGCGGGAATGAGCCGAGAGCGTTTATTTTGGTAATTAACGGACGCGTTAATTCCAAAACCGTTTTCGACTCAGACGTGGAGTTACGCCCAAGTCTCTCCCAGCCCACATATAAATACGCGCATACGGTAAACCCTAGCCGCCACTTCGTCATATGGTTTCGCACCACCGTTCTAAAGCACTGTGCCGCCAATCAAGTCTTCTCCATCCCTCCTTCCGGCGTGCACCGCGAGAGGGGACAGCAGGCCTCCGGAACACCGCCTCTTGTGATCCTGTACGGGAGAGGGGCAATCAGGTTTTGGGGAGCGCACTCGCGCGACTGCTGACGGCGACTACTTCCCCAACGAAGACTTCTTCCCGACCTCGGCAACCTCTTCATCAACGACATGGCCGACACCGGGGACAACAACAACGGCGGTACCGCTACCGCTCCATCGTACGTAACTCTATTCCATCTGTATGAGATATTCCTGGAATTCATATGTCTAGTTCTAGCTATAGATTGGATCATTCTGTCTACTGTACTAGATCTGGATATTTGCATGATTACTGTATTTGCTACTGTCGCAATTCATCTGCTGCTATTTCGAATTAAATCATGTGCTAAATTGCTAATATATTCAACAATCCAAAAACCTGATTATAGGCAATTACTTGCACCTGCGCCGTCCGTCATTGCGGCGACAAGGCCAATCCCTTTCAAGGGTGTGGACTATAAGAGGTGGCGCACGAGAGCAGTGCTATGGTTTCAAACCTTGCGCTGCTATGCGGCCACCAAGGGCAAACCTGAGGGCGATCTCAATCCAGCACAGCTGGAGGCCTTTGAGAAATAGACACTATGTTTAAAAGTGCCCTCCTCGGTATTATCGATGATTCCATCGTGGATCCGTATATGTCGTTTGATAACGGCAAGAATATGTGGGCTGCACTCGAGGCCAAATTTGGGGCCTCGGATGCTGGTAGCGAGCTGTATGTCATGGAGCAATTCTATGACTACAGGATGACTGATGAGCGTTCTGTTGTTCAACAGGCTCATGAGATACAGTCACTCGCTAAAGAACTTGAGCACTTTAAGTGTATGTTACCGGATAAATTTGTGGCCGGAGGCATTATTGCCAAGCTTCCATCTTCATGGAGCATCTTTGCTACTTCTCTGAAACACAAGAGACATGAGTTCTCCGTTTCGGACCTCATCGGATCTCTTGATGTGGAAAAGAAGGCGAGAGCAAAGGATACACGTGCTCGGGCTGCTGAGGTAGGTTCTTCTGCCTATGTGGTACAGAAGAAACACTACCCGCCCAACAAGCCTAAATATAACAAGAAGAAATCCGAGTTTAAAGGCAAACCCGATGGCAAGTTTAAGCCTTCGCACTCTACCAAGTTCAAGAAGAGAAAGGGGTCATGTCACGTTTGCGGTGAACTGACCCACTGGGCTCCAAAATGCCCTAAGCGATATGAGTTGCAGCAGCAGGAGAACAGCGGCAAGACCGCTAATGTTGTCATGTCTGACACTGAGATGAAGGACTCTGGGTACGGTATAGTTCCCACTATTCTTTCAGTTTGTCATTCACCTGAATGGTTAATTGACACAGGTGCCAATGTACATGTTTGTGCTGATGCTTCCATGTTCTCTTCTTATCAGGTCACAGGGACTTCCCCCGTGCTGATGGGAAACGGGTCACATGTTACTGTTCGTGGTGTTGGTACGGTCGATCTGAAGTTTACTACGGGGAAGGTCGTGCGACTGAAGAACGTTCATCATGTGCCCTCCATCAATAAAAATCTCATCAGCGGCTCACGTTTATGTCGAGATGGTTTTAAGTTGGTTTTCGAGTCTAATAAAGTTGTAATTTCCAAGTATGGACAATTTATTGGTAAAGGCTATGAGTGCGGAGGCTTGTTCCGCTTATCCTTGTCAGATATTTGCACCAAAGTTATTAATAATGTCTGCCACGATAATGATTGTGATGTTTGGCATTCACGACTTTGTCATATTAATTTTGGTTGCATGACGCAGTTAGCAAATATGAGTTTAATTCCGAAATTCAGTACTATTAAAGGTTCCAAATGTCAAGTGTGTGTTCAACCTAAGCAACCCCGCAAATCGCATAAGACTGCGGAGGCGAGAGACTTGGCACCACTAGAACTTATACATTCTGATCTTTGCGAGATGAATGGCGTATTGACAAAAGGTGGAAAGAAATATTTTATGACACTTATTGATGACTCCACTAGATATTGTTATGTGTATCTTCTGAAATCTAAAGATGAAGGTTTAACTTATTTCAAGAACTATAAGGCCGAAGCAGAGAACCAACTTGATCGTAAAATTAAACGGCTTAGGTCTGATCGTGGTGGAGAGTATTTTTCCAACGAGTTTAATTCTTTTTGTGCTGAACACGGTATTATTCATGAGAGGATGCCTCGCTACTCACCTCAGTCAAATGGGGTGGTTGAAAGAAAGAACCGAACGTTGTCTGATTTGGTTAACGCCATGTTAGACACTTCGGGTCTCTCCAAGGCATGGTGGGGGGAGGTGCTAATGACTGCATGTCATGTCCTAAACCGAGTTCCCACAAAGAATAAAACCATTACTCCATTTGAGGAATGGAAAAGGAAAAGGTTGAAACTCGCCTACCTACGTACTTGGGGTTGTTTGGCGAAAGTCAATATACCAATTCCCAAGAAGCGCAAGCTTGGACCTAAAACCGTAGATTGTGTTCTTCTGGGCTATGCTTTTAATAGCATTGGTTATAGATTCTTGATAGTAAAATCTGAGGTATCCGACATGCATGTTGGTACGATTATGGAGTCGAATGATGCGACTTTCTTTGAGAACATATTTCCTATGAAGGATATGTCTAGCTCATCAAATCAGGAGAAACCTGTTTCATCTATTCAGGAATTAGTTGAGATTCCTGAATCCACCATTCCGATAGAACACGTTGAGAATCCCGAGGAGGATGACAATGAAGTTTCTGTAAGGAGCAAGAGACAGAGGACTGCAAAGTCCTTTGGTAATGATTTCATTGTGTTCCTCGTGGATGACACACCCAGGACTATTTCAGAAACCTATGCGTCTCTTGATGCTGACTACTGGAAGGAGGCTGTTCGTTGCGAGATGGATTCCATCTTGGCTAACGGAACCTGGGAAATCACTGATCGTCCTTATGGGTGTAAACCTGTAGGATCTAAGTGGGTGTTCAAGAAAAAACTTAGGCCTGATGGTACAATTGAAAAGTACAAGGCAAGGCTTGTGGCCAAGGGTTATACCCAGAAAGAAGGTGAAGACTTCTTTGATACTTACTCACCTGTGGCTACACTGACCACTATTCGTGTGCTACTCTCACTGGCTGCCTCGCACGGTCTTCTCGTTCATCAAATGGACGTTAAGACGGCTTTCCTTAATGGAGAGTTGGACGAGGAAATTTACATGGAGCAGCCAGATGGTTTCGTAGTACCCGGTCAGGAAGGCAAGGTATGTAAGTTATTGAAGTCATTATACGGCCTCAAGCAAGCACCTAAGCAATGGCATGAAAATTTCGAAAGGACTTTGACTGCTGAAGGCTTTGTTGTAAACGAAGCTGATAAATGTGTTTACTATCGCCATGGTGGGGGCGAGGGAGTTATTCTATGTCTATACGTTGATGACATATTGATCTTTGGGACCAATCTTGATTTAATCAAGGAAGTTAAGGATTTCTTATCTCGCTGTTTTGAGATGAAGGATCTAGGAGTAGCTGATGTTATCTTGAACATCAAGCTGTTGGGAGATGATAATGGTGGGATGACACTGCTTCAATCTCACTATGTGGAAAAGGTCTTGAGTCGCTTTGGATATAGTGACTGCAAGCCTTCTTCAACTCCATATGATGCTAGTTTGTTGCTTCGAAAGAATCAACGGATTACTAGAGATCAACTGAGATATTCTCAAATTATAGGCTCGTTTATGTATTTGGCGAGTGCCACGAGGCCTGACATCTCTTTTGATGTGAGCAAATTGAGCCGGTTTGTTTCCAATCCGGGAGATGATCATTGGCGTGCGCTTGAGAGAGTTATGCGCTATTTAAAAGGCACTGCGAGCTATGGAATTCACTATACCGGAAACCCGAGGGTTCTGGAAGGATATAGTGATTCTAATTGGATATCTGATGCTGATGAGCTTAAGACCACTAGTGGTTATGTTTTTACACTTGGTGGTGGCGCTGTTTCCTGGAAGTCTTGCAAGCAGACCATCTTAACGAGGTCAACTATGGAAGCAGAACTCGCAGCATTAGACACAACCACTGTTGAGGCAGAGTGCCTTCGTGAGCTCTTGATGGACTTGCCTATGGTTGAAAAACCAATACCTGCAATCCTAATGAACTGTGATAATCAAACTGTGATCGTCAAGGTGAACAGTTCTAAGGATAATGCAAAGTCATCAAGACATGTGAAGAGGAGATTGAAATCTGTCAGGAAATTGAAGAACTCTGGAGTTATTGCGTTGGATTATATCCAAACATCTATGAACTTGGCAGATCCCTTCACAAAGGGTTTATCACGGAATGTGATAGATAATGCATCGAGGGAGATGGGTTTGAGACCTACGTTATGAGTTGCCCACAGTGGTAACCCACTCTATGTGATCGGACATCCCGTGAATTAGAAGTGGGAGACAAGCTGTTGGTCGGCTGAGAGGAGGGTATCCTTATATTTTATTCCACTCCATAAAAGATGCAATACTCTCCTGATCTGTATGGTAGGTTGACATTTGTCTTAATGTGTTCCAAGTGGCTTATTTATATAAGCAGAGATGTGTCCTACAGAACATCTCCTAAGGAACTCACCTATATGAGTCTGACTGTTAAACGTCGCAGTCTATGAGAATCGGGTGCTCCCTAATAAACTTATGAAAGGCCTTCGGAGTATGACGCATACGCTCCAAACCTCGGGGAAGCCTTGCGGCAGCCTAGTATCGGTTCAGACGTTGTGTGAAACTGGTAGCAAACTTGTAGTTCAAGGCGTAGTCCACTATTCAAGTTGTGAACTAGTGTATCATGATGTTCTAAGTGGAAGTTCAACTTAACAGTCTCCACTAACACCGGTATATAAACAATGTTTTGGACGGAGTTTATGAAATGTGCTAATGACACTTTATGGGGGATTGTTAGAATTTTATATGGGCTAGTTATATGGGCTCACATGTCTAGCCCACTAAGCCCACTAAAATGCTGAAATTGCCATGGCCCATTCATGAATAATGCAAGTGGGGAGTGGGACTAAAGTTTAATCCCACATTGCTAGTTTGGAGAGAGTGGAACCACCTTATAAGGTGAGCCATTCTAGCTCATGTATGAGTAGGCAAGGCAAGAGGAGAGGTGTGCCACACGCGCGCTCCTCCTCCGCCGCCCGCCTCGCCGCGCCGCGCCGCGGGTTGCGGGAATGAGCCGAGCCGAGAGCGTTTATTTTGTCGATTGGGAAAAATTTAATGAGTCATTAATTTGGTAATTAATGGACGCGTTAATTCCAAAACCGTTTCCGTTTCCTTTCTGGATCGTGGAGCCGAACCGACTCAGACGTGGAGTTACGCCCACGTCTCTCCCAGCCCACATATAAATACGCGCATACGGTAAACCCTAGCCGCCACTTCGTCATATGGTTTCGCACCACCGTTCCAAAGCACTGCGCCGCCAATCAAGTCTTCTCCATCCCTCCTTCCGGCGTGCACCGCGAGAGGGGACAGCAGGCCTCCGGAACCCCGCCTCTTGTGATCCTGTACGGGAGAGGGGCGATCAGGTTTTTGGGGAGCGCACTCGCGCGACTGCTGACGGCGACTACTTCCCCAACGACGACTTCTTCCCCGACCTCGGCAACCTCTTCATCAACGACATGGCCGACACCGGGGACAACAACAACGGCGGTGCCGCTACCGCTCCATCGTACGTAACTCTATTCCATCTGTATGAGATATTCCTGGAATTCATATGTCTAGTTCTAGCTATAGATTGGATCATTCTGTCTACTGTACTAGATCTAGATATTTGCATGATTACTGTATTTGCTACTGTCGCAATTCATCTGCTGCTATTTCGAATTAAATCATGTGCTAAATTGCTAATATATTCAACAGTGATCTTACTAATAATTTACATAGCTTCTATTATGCCAAGAAATTCGCGATAACTCGGACGTTTGCGCCAGTCGGCGCAACAGGTCATCTAGCACCACAAAGGCCAGATTCCCACATGGTTCACCGCAAGCAGCACGAGCACAAGAAGCTGAAGGCCACGTGACCGCATCATTCTGTTTGTTCTTTTTTGTGGAGATGAGGAGAACGGGGTGTGTGCGATGAAAAGAGGTTTTCTAGGAGCAGTAGCAGTATACATCGAGATGGGGATCGCTGTTGGCGTAGAGCGTACACGTTGCGCACGTTGCACCGTTCTTGCAAAGAAAACAGGGACAGGTGCCCTGGGATATTCGCATACACGATCCAAACAAAATCAAATGTAATGCAAGGGCTGGCCTACTCAATCAGTTGTAGCGATTAGTGGGACCACAATGAAAGGATGCGCCGATCCGGCAACTTGTTTTTCCAGCTTGGCTGTTAATCGGTCCGTACCCCATTTTAGTGCATGTCACACCCCCGGCCGGACGATTGAGGGAGTCGAAATGGACGTGGAAAACGCCTCCTAGTCAGTCTTGTGTCTGGTCTTCACTTTTCTATGGTGTTCGTTCGTTTCACCAGCAGCCGTGTGGTTCAACATCTTACGGTTTGGATGCTTGACCAACCAAGCTTTTGTTTGTAGCGTAATTTCACCGGTTGGCTGCTAAGGACTGCTCGTTTGGATACCAAGCTTTTGTTTAATTAGTGTAATTTAACCAGTAGGCTGCTAAGGACCGCTCGTTCGCATACGTCTAAAATGTGAACTCCACCTTGGCTCATAAGAAAACCCATCTATGACCATGACTAGATGGCTTGTACCTAGTTTAATTATTAATGTTAGTGATCAAGATTGTTCATCATCCACATCCAACACGTCCTCCTATACCCTCGAAAGTAGGGGTGATATACCGCGAGCGTTCGAAGGAGGCCGACGGGAAGTGCAATACGCAAGATAATCTAACCGGCACCTTTTCTAACAGGATAAATTTGGAGTTTAGGATCATGCCAATGCCATACAAGTATTTCCACAACTAGTTTGTGTTTGTTCTTTTATCAAAAACCAGTTTACTGGGTGTTGTGAATAAACTGAGGCAATGACAGCTGTCAAAATTGGAGCATCCCTCATGCTCACATGATCAATCCTAGCTGATCTAAAAGAAAAAGATAAATCCTAGCTGATCTCAAGGAAAAAAAAAATCAATTCTACCTCTTACACCGGTGCATTGCATTGCACTTGTTAAGAGCATCTCCAACGGTGGTTGTTGTAAAGTAGCGTGGCACGGGAAAAAACCACCGTTTTAGCGCGTGCGGGGCGAATCTTGGCGCTCCGGTGGTCATGCTAAATGCAGACCCGGGGTATATTTTGGCCCGCGTCTGGAGAAAAACCCTATTTGGCGTCTAGAATTTTGAGTCTCCAGTCCCGTGCGTGCAGTAGCCGACTTCGTGCGCGAACAGACTTCCATGCGCGCCCGCGGCAACTTAGCTTCCATTTTCCTCCCTTCCTCCGGCACTCAAATCCTCCCGTCGCCCCAAGTTTCCTGTCGGGCGCAGCCCCCACCCACCGCTTGCATGGCCGTCGGTGAGGCGCCGCCGCGGTAGAATGCTCCCGCCAGCGCTCTCCCCGGCTCCTAGGCAAACACGTTTAAGCGCCTCTAAAATCGCTGCCGCAACCCGCGTGTTGTAAGCATAAAACAGGCGCCGCAAACGCGTTTTACCGTGCCAAAATATTGCGACACAGTTGAAGATGCTCTAATAGAAGCAACAAACAGCTCAACCAACCCTTACCTTTTGTCCACCTATCTCCAGGGCTTAGAGCATCCCCACTCGCGCACCCAAATGCCCCCAAGCTCTTTCCCGTACGGACCGGCCCCGAAGTCACCCAATCGCCACCCTCCCCCCAAATGGGTCACCAGGCCAACCCGCCCCCAGGGGTTCCCATGGTGGCTTCGGACGACTCGTTGGGTGCCGTGGATCCGTCCTGTCAGTGATACAAAGCGCCCACCCAAAAAGCGCCACTCGCCGCGCCCCTCTGTCCACTTTCCCTTCTCTATGCCCCGTCCCGCCGCCTCTCTCCACCGCCGCTCTTTCGCCCTTTCCACGCCGCCTCCAGCCCCGTCCTTCTTCCACCGCCGCACAGGTTGCCGGTGCCTCGCATGCGAGCCCCCGGCGACCAAGCGTGCCCACCTCGCCCCCAAGGTATTCGTCGTTTTGACTGGTAGGGCGCCGACTGTTTTTTTTTTTGTCAATCTTGTTGCCCACCGACGACCATTTTTTTATGCTCATGACTTGCATGCATCAGGGGGACAGGCAAACCGCGGTTGGGTGTTTCCCAAAAAAAAAAACAATCCAAGAGCATCAGGTCTGTATACAAATCAAAACCAAATGAGCAACACAAGGAATATAGTTCAAACATTTAGCGATGACAGAATAAATTTAGGATGCCAAGCAAAGTTCATACTCAAAGTAAAACAACGCAAGGAATATGATGCATAGACGTACAAGTCCTCCTCTGGTCTGTCAACAGTTCACTAGTTCCATTCGTACATATTCTCCTTTTCGGGTAGAGATTATAGATTATTGCAAAAACACAAATGAGAAAACCAAAGGTGTAATACACTACCAGCAAGAGTCAAGCAAAACATCCACGAACGATCCTTTTCATTCTGCAGAGCTAACATAGAGATACAGACAGCCAAGCAGATAGATTCCTCAAACTATGTGCTCAGCCAACGCCAGGATCTTGAGATGCTTCTTCTTCCTGAGCTCGTGGGGGACGGGACCAAAGACGCGAGTGCCAACCAGTTCCCCCTTGTTGTTCACGATGACGATCGCGTTGTCGTCGAACTGGACCTCGCTGCCATCGCTGCGTCCCTTTTTCATGGCAGCACGGACAACCACTCCGTAGACCACATCTCCTTTCTTCACCTTACCGCGAGGCTGCGCTTCCTTGACAGAACCGATGATCATGTCCCCGAGCCTCGCTCCTTTCTTGCCCCTAAGGGACTGTATGCACATGACCCGCTTCGCTCCGGAGTTGTCTACCACCTTGAGGTTTGTTCTCATCTGGATGAATGTTCTGATTTGCTGCAACCAGAATAGGAGCACATGTTATCACCTCCCTCCCAGGAGGACATTTGTCAACACATAAACAGGCACCTGAAGAAACTATACATTCCACTTCCAGCTTTGTATCATATGACAGGTTATGACGATGGGTTTTTTCTTCACAAAAGTCGTTTCGGACACTTATTTTTTAGAAAACAGAAAGCAATGAAACAAGCTTAAAACAATGTCCTGAGAAGAAAATCGTAGTATATGGTGTTCAATAAGTCACATGAATCTAGCTTGTGACCCCATTGTAGACAATTAAGGAAATCGAAGAAAGTCCCAGATCTTGACATCAATATTAAACACGGCTATTCAACGATATTACAAACTATCTAGTTACTACTAAATCATGGATATCAAAAGAACAATACACGATATACACATTATAAGGAGCAATACACGATATACACATTATAAGGAGCTTTTGAGCGCTCGCTACAACAAGCAGTGGTGGAGCCACGTACAAGCTGTGTAGTCAGCTGACTACACAGTTTTTTTTGGTAATACAAGCAGAACGCATGCAAACAAAGCAATTAAAAATCCATACAAATACAATTTGACTACACAACTTCAGTTTGACAACACAAGGTTCAAGTTCTGGATCCGCCACTGACAACAAGATTACCAAATGGCTTAAAAGGGCTATGTTGTTTACTCTAAATAATGACAGACTAGGAGTGTGGGCATGTTAATTTCATCAAACATTTGTGGTTGAAGTAAGAAGCAATGGTGCAATACCTGGCAGACAGCATCAGAACGAGATGGTCTTGTCACTGCTTCAATAGACGAGTTAGCACCCCCATACAGATTGTTTCCAAGGCTTCCCATCATAGCACGTCCAACTACATAGATCAAGAAAAGCGTTTACATCACGTGACTTTGCTAATCATCAAATTGCAGCATCATAGACCAAAAAAAAAAATGTAACTGGCCACATTTCAAAGGGTACAGAAGTTTCAACTAGATATGTAGGCTTCGAAGATACTCCACCTGGTCGTTTTCTTATAGTGAGAACATCACTCATATCTTGCAGGATCACTGATGCTAACTTAAGAATTTAAGTTTTAGGAATAAACCATACTCACAACATGATCATAGAATTATAAGCTACAGTAGTTGCCTTTTTGTGGCAAACACATAGTCTGAAGTTTGGACAGACTAGGATTTAACTAGCAGACCATTCAAATAAAGGTTTTACTAGTATCCATGATTTTTCTCCAAGAGTTTAGTCGTACCAATGTCATCCATCACAATCAGAGATGGCAATTTTGATCTTTACAAAGAGTAACAAAACTGATATGCAGATACTACATGACATGTGGTGGTGAAGATGCATGTTTGATCAACTCTACATGAACTGAATCTCGTTTACCACAATCCCAAGTCAACTGCTACCATTACCCCGTCGTAAACGAGCGACATGAGAACCAAGCAGCACACCCGGAATTGCAAGACTCTGAGAAGGGTCAGAAGACTATTCGTACCTGACGAACACTTTGACCTGAGGAACGCTGCCATTTCCCGATACCCACCCTTTTTACCTAGGTTTTCCCTGCAGAAGAAAATGACTCAGATTCTCAGCAACGCAGGCCACGGAATGCGCCTAGCAACACGACTGGAGGAACCAAATCTTAGGCGCGTACAAGGGGAATCGAAACGAAAGGGCAGACCGCGCAAAGCTAGGGCTTCCTTACACTCGCGCGCCCGGATCGATCTCCGCTCCACGCTGTTCCGGTGGATGAAGTGGAGAAGAAGGCGGAGGCGAGGGGGAGGAAGACGCCGACGAGGAAGAGGAGGAGGCTCCGCCGCTTCGAGCTCGAGGTAGTGTGAGGAGGAAAGGGTTTCTGCCGGCGGCGCGGGGCTCCGGCACGAACAAAGCACTACTCCTTGATACGACTGGCCCACGGTAAGTTAGTGTCCCGGCCCGGCCTGTCGCGTAGGCTTGCATGCCATTATTTAAGCCCACGAGGCGGCCCAGGCTGATCCTTTCGGCTCTCTGCTTATTTCCTACTCCTTTTCCTCTTCCGATCTCTCTCTCTCCCCGGTCTCCGACAGAGTTCGATATCTCTGTCTGCTGCTTCCTCCCCTCCCGCCGTCCGCCGCCGCCGATTTCTCGAGTAGACTCCACGGAACCGCAGTTCGATGGCGGGCAAGAAGAAGGCGGCCGCGGCGTCCAAGGCCCGCAAGCAGAAGCCGAAGCAGCGCGATGCGGTAAACACCAGACCACGCCTCAATCGATCCCTTACTTCCAGTATTGGATCGAATTCAGTCAGGGCCGGGGAGTTGAAGCTTGATATTTCGTCCGATTCCTCTCAGCAGGTAAAGAAGGTCGGGAAGAAGGCCGACATGTCGGAGTTCAGGGCGCAGCTGGACTCCATCGGGGTCAAGATAGTCGAGGTCACCGCGGACGGCAACTGCTTCTTCAGGTTTTGGACCGTCTTCTATTCTTCTTGTCTTGGCTTTTGGTCTAATTTTCTGTTCGTGAAGTACTGCTGCTGGTGTGGCTGTGCTTGCTGTCTTTTGAGTTACATGACTACTCATCATAGTCTGCAGGGCAATGGGTGACCAGCTTGAGGGCGACGAGGAGCAGCACATCAAGTACAGGGAGATGGTTGTGCACTACATCGTGGTATGTGATGGTACAACTTTCTTTTTTGTGTGGCAAAGTTTCTTGGACTTCATCCAGTTCTTGAAATTCGAGCATTATGTATCTAGGGTTCCTCGCGGAGAGGGAGGAGACCCAGCTGCATTTTTAGTAATTGCAGAACATTGTTCCTACAGATAATTGATGGATAACTCTTCAGAGCACAGGTGCCAGCTTAGAACTCATAGTTGCTGCAGTTACAGAAACTGCTAAAGTAACAGTAAATGACAACGGTAGAAAAAAAACGAGAGTGATGGCGGCTGAATGAAAACTGAAGATAATGCTTCGCTTTCGATGTAGAATGACTGAGCTTCAGGCTAGTTGCAGGGTCTGACAACTAATTAGACATGACGCTGTCGATGTAGAATGACTTCATCGACTAGAGTAGAGCTTCAGGCTAGTTGCAGGGCCTGACAACTAATTAGACATGACGCTGACTTGCTGATGTACACACTGCCCTTGGATGATAGCACTTTTATAATACTTACTGTGCGCAACTTGTAGGAACACCGCGAGGAGTTTGAGCCATTCATCGAGGATGAGGTACCGTTTGATGAATACTGTGGCTCTATGATGAAGGATGGGACTTGGGCTGGCAATATGGAGTTGCAGGCAGCTTCTCTTGTCACCAACAGAAACATATGCATTCACATGGTAATTTTCAATGCAAGCCTTCCTTCTTGAATTTTTGTTTATGGATGCCAAAAATTATGCACTCGCCACTTATATCACCGTGACTGTTAGTGTGGTCACTTGTATGTTCTTCGATGCTCTTCATTTTTGGTTTGGTTCATTTACTGGTTTACATATTGAAACATTTTATTGACATTTGTGTCGTTGCTGTTTGTTTTACAGCTTAACTCACCACGATGGTACATAAACAACTTTTCTGGTCGTGAAGCTAGCAATATGGTTCATTTGTAAGTTAGTATATTCTGTCATATGTAACTAATATAGGTTAGTGTTTATGGTAATAGACATAGTTCTCATTCACCTTCTAATTTTATGTAAATGCAGATCATATCATCATGGTGAGCACTACAATAGTGTTAGGCTGACTGAAGATCCATGCCAAGGTCCTGCAGTGCCAGTTGTTATCAAGGTCTGTTCCGTCCTGGAAGGACAATGGAGTACTGTTGTTTCTTGTGTACTGACTATGCTGTTGCTCATCGTTGTCTTTTTTTTTTTTCATCATCGTACAGACAGACGCGAATGTAGCCAGCACAAGCAATAACACTCAAACAAAAGCAAAAGACCTAAAGAAATCTTTGAACAGATCAACCTATGACGATACATCAGTTAAACTGGTCATGGCTGGAACTGGATGTACTGATGTTGCTGTAGCTGAACATGTATGAGTTGTATGATTAATCACCATTTATACATTGCATTTGTGCACTTGATGTCATTAGTAATGATTGTGCAGGTTTTGGGGGAATTGGATGGTGATGTTGATGCTTCTATTGAGTACATGATAGCTGAGCATTTTTCATTGGGTTCTGATAACATGGACGGAGATCCTTATATGGACTATGCTTGCAATCGTAAGCCCTGAACTACCCTGAAGTGATTGAATACCTCTCTGTTTTCCCAACAGTTTATTTTGTGCATGTGAGTTAATGTGCTTTGCATAGTAATGCCCCATTTGTGTATCTCTATTACTTGTGAAGTACCATGCTGGAATTGGGGCGACTTCTAGTAATTGTTATCCCCATCTTTGCTGATAACATTTCCTTGTGAGAATTGATGACATTTACTGTGAAATTTAACTATTTTTGAAACAACAGTAGCTTAGTTTTTAGAGTCTAATCCTGTTCTTGGTTTCTTCCAGAAATATGAACTAGGTAGTACACCTATATTGATTAATGTAGCATCTAGATTTTCTGGGTCCTCGCATGATAAAAGATTACCACTCCTGGTAATTGTGGAAATTACTCATCTTCTCTAATTAGTTTGAAGACAATACTGTGAACAGATGTGGGAAAGCTCAAACACTCACAGATTCTTGTCAAAATAGGCTACTCTGCTGTCTTGGATGCATTTCTCATTTGGTTCTCCTGGAATTGTTAAAGGCGATTGATTTTAGTTATCATCCATGTAGTTGGTATAACTTCGCTGAGAGGTGTATGTGGTAATGAGAAAGACTGCAGTGTCCAGTACCAGTATATATATTTATTTTGGGTACTGATTGCTGGTTGTTATGATTTATGAAGAGAAATTAGGTGATATCTAGGGAAGTGAACATCAACAATTTTTGCTCCTATCTGATTATGATCCTTGCTCTAAAAATTTATTTCGAAGTGTTAGTGAACAATTTTGTAACAGGATGTGATTGTGCATCAATAATTAAGATGTTTAGCATGTTAGATGCAATATTGCCCAAATCCCTAAAAATCTCTCATGTAGGAATTCTATTATTTATTTTTAATCCCATGCCTGAATAAACCTATATATTGAAGAACTGTTGGATGCTGACTGATTCATTTACTGTGCATGTTTGATGGATGATCATAGTCTCTATGTTAGGAGACGAGCTTAGCACATCCCAGAATGGGGACAGAGTAAGTGAGCACAAGGAGGAAGAAAGCTGTTCTAGTAAATATGAAACAGTTCAGAATTCCAAAAGTTCACATGCTAAGAAGGTAACTATAATGTGGGGAACTCTTGACTCGGGTTCCGAATGCTGAACTGCCTCGCATTGTTCCACTATGTTGAATTCAGAAAGGCGAGTGAGAATTGTCCCACATTCTTTTGTGCAGGAAAAGTCCAAAGCCAAGGAGTGCTCTTGTGGATCTGCAAAGAAGCACAAGCCTTCTTGTAGTTTAGCCATGGCTGTAGCGTCAAAAGAACCTCAACGGTATGGCTTCTGATTGTTCCTGTCCTCTCTTTAGTCCTTTAGCATATTCTTTGCTACTCGTGAGTTGTGAGCTTCTTTACTGTTGCTTCCATGGCAAACATTCTTCTAGATAAAAGCAGTATCGCGAATGTCCTTGCACGCAGCATGTCTACTGTGGTCTGTCAGGCTATCTATATTCTCTAGAGTAACATTATGATGGTTAGCATCAGTTACACGTTCACACAAACAAAACCCTCTGTTTTCTTGGTACAATGTTTGAATTGTGATAAAGTATGAACTGATATTGCCTTTCTGACACCTATCAGGGCAAAAGGTGGCCAAGGGAAGGCTCAGAAAGGGAAGAAGCAAAAGAAGAAAGAGCAAGCGGAAGCAGCACCCGTCAAGGAACGCAAGTCTACGACACCTCTACCAGATCTAGGAGCTCTGTGCATATGAATGAACACACCTTTCAGCGATGATCACTCAGATGTACGGCAACCCAGGCATAAGTTTTGAAGAGAGATGCCTGGCTTGCCTTGCCTTGCCTTGGCCAGGCTGTGATTCCTCCTGTTCTGTTGCTTGTGAATGCCATGGCTGACTTACGGTTAGCTCCTACCCAATGTTCCGGGTTGGGAGGGACGACCATATTGGTGGGTTTACTTGGGTATTAAGACACTGATTTCTGTTTGCGAAACCTCACCTGTGATGCATGATGTGTATATATGATTTACCAGTTAGGGAAGCAATTGGTTTCGCAAATGGTTGGGGCTGGTTTATAGATTCGAGCTGAAGACCATTGCTCCTGGCAAATAAATACCTCTGAGCAGTGTTGATTCGCATGAATTTTCTCATTTTTTTTTCTGTTCAGAGTGAAATCTTTCTGAGGAAATCCCTGGTACAAAAATGGATGCGAATAATGCTGTGAAAGGGTGAATAAAATCAAAATTTGTTTACACCGAGTATTTTTGTGAGATATTACTAGTATTAGTTAAGTTATTAATGCAGAACACGAGGCTATAGAGGTTCCTGAGTGTAAAGGGCAAAGGCTCTTTGGGACTCGGGAGTCAGATGCTTCTTTTGATCTTTACTTTTAGAAAGCATGGTCTTGAGTTGGCGAGACCATGTAGTAGATAGCGTACGGCAAGTGTGTTCTTTTTTCTAGGGTAAAGGCAAGTGTGTTCTCGTTCAATGAGTGTTGATTAGGTTTTCAATCATTCGAAATGGGTTTTTTTTAGGAGAACAACAGTGTCAAGCAATTTATATTGAATAAATAAATGCTCTAAGACCATTCAAAAAAGAGGCTCTTCTTACCGAAAGGGGAAATCTAGAATTCAGCTTATCTATTCCTTAGCGATAGTCTACTATATACAATACTACATAGGCCTCATATGGGCCAATATTACAGGAGCCTCTACATATAATAGTACAGACTTAACACCCCTTTCAAACTCAAGGTGGATTTGAGAAATTATTAGGATAATCTAACACATTGAGTTTGAGACTGTGAAGACGATGTTGCTCTCTGGTTTGAGCTTTGGTAAAGAAGTCTACAACCTGCAGTTCAGATGGGACATATTGAAGTGCAATGATTGACTGCTGGCATTGAGAACGCGTGAATGAAGCATCCACTTCAATATGCTTAGTCAACTCATGCTTGACGGGATTATTTGCAATCTGTATAGCTCCAGTATTATCACAGAGAAGAGGTGTACGATCCTTGCATTCCACACCAATATCAGACAATAACCAACGGAGCCAAACAATTTCTGAAGTAGTGGTGCCATGGGCTCGAAGTTCTGCCTCGGTACTGGATCGTGACACTGCAGTGTGCTTCTTGGACTTCCAGGCAGTGAGAGAAGCGCTAAGAAATATGCAATAACCAGTAACAGATCGTCGATCAACTAGATCACTCACCCAGGTCAAATCAGAGTAAGCATGAAGCTGAAGCTGAGTCGAACACGCATAAAACAAACACTGTGAAGCTGTCCCCCTCAGATAACATAGCACACGAAGTAAGTGGCCATAATGAACTGAGGTGGGAGCATAGACAAATTGGTTGAGCACATGCACATCATGAGCAATGTCTGGGTGACAGTAAGATAGACAAGACTACCAACAATATGGCGATACCGAGAGGGATCCTCAAGCAAAACACCATCGGTGCTACAAAGATGTACATGGAGCTCCATGGGTGTAGTGGCAACCCGTGTGTCAGAGCGCAAAATCAGATCCTCAATGTACTGATGTTGGGATAGAAAGTATCCATCAGTTGTAGACGTGACCTCAATACCTAGGAAGTAGCTAAGAGGTCCCAAATCAGACATCATGAATTGCTCAGTGAAGCGCCGCTTCACAAAGGCAATATACTCCATATCATCTGCAGTGATGACCATGTCATCCACATAAAGCAACAACAAGTGTGAGTGAATAAAGCTAGATCATGGTCACTAGGGGAGAATCCAGCAGCACAAACAACAGAACTGAAGCACTCAAACCAGGCCCGAGGAGCTTGCTTGAGACCATATAGAGCACGTCGCAGGCGACATACGTGATCTACAGGAGCATCAACACTGGACGGGGGTTTCATATAAACCTCTTCATGTAAATCATCGTGAAGAAAAGCATTCTTTACATCCATCTGAGAAATAACCCATGAACAGGCTGCTGACACGGCTATCAGAGTGCGAACAGTTGTCATGTGTGCAACAGGAGTAAAGGTCTCATCATAATCACGACCATGTGCTTGCTGAAATCCGCGAGCAACAAGACGAGCTTTATAGTGTGCCACTGATCCATCAGACTTGGTCTTGATCTTATACACCCATTTACAAGTGATAGGAACAGCCCGGACAGGTAAAGAACAAGATCCCTGATGACTGATGACCCACAAGTATAAGGGATCGCAACAGTCTTCGAGGGAAGTAAAACCTAAATTTATTGATTCGACACAGGGGAGTCAAATAATATTTATATGCCTTAACAACTGAGTTGTCAATTCAGCTGCACCTGAAAGTAGACTTGCTCACAACAATTTATCAGTGGTAACAGTTTTATAGCAGCAGTAGAAATAAAATAACAGTAGGAGTAAAATAGTAACAACAGTAGCAATCGCGGAAAACAGCAGTATGGGAAGTACCGTAGGCATAGAGGGAATGGATGGACGGGCGTTGCATGGATAATAAAGGTCATGTAATAATCTAACACAGGCATTGCAGATAATAATAATAAAGCATCAAACATGTAGGCAAACCATAGGCATGTGTTCCAATATAGTGATACATGCTCTTAATGGGAAACTTGCACAACATCTTTTGTCCTACCAACCTGTGGCAGCGGGCCTCTAGGGAAACTACTGGTAATTAAGGTTCTCCTTTTAATAAAGCACCGGAGCAAAGCATTAACACTCCATGAACACACGTGATCCTTACCTCACAACCATCCCCTCCGGTTGTCCCAATTTCTGTCACCTTGGGGTCTCGGGTTCCGGACAATGACATGTGTAAAAAACTTGCAGATATGATCAAGAAACATAATTATACTCATGGAACAATAACATGTTCATATCTGAAATCATGGCACTCAGACCCTAGTGACAAGCATTAAGCATAACAAGTTGCAACAACGGTAGAAAATACTAACAATGGATACTAGGCACTATGCCCTAACAATCAGGCATTATTACATGATCAATCTCATCCAATCCCTTCCATCCCTCTCAGCCTACGGCGGTGTTTACTCACACATGAATGGGGGAAACATGGATGGTTAATGGAGAAGAGGTGGCGGTGTCGATGGCGATGATCTCCTTTGAATCCTCGTCCCGGCAGGGCACCAGAATAGGAACTTCTGATCCTCGAATTGAGGTTCGGGGTGGCGGGGGCGCTCTGTTGTGTTTCTGTGGAATATGACGAACCCCCTCGCGTTTTAGGTTTACGGGGCATATGTAGTCGAAAGGGGAGTCCGAGGGGGTCCAGGGGTGGCCCACATCACTAGGCGGCGCGGCCAAGGGGGGAGCCGGGGGATGGTGTGGCCCCCTCCTGGCTCCTCTCCTGGCCCCCTTCTGGCTCCCAGGGTCTTCTGGTGTTTTAGGACCAATGGGGTCTTTTCTGGGCATTTTTTTGAAAGTTGATTTTTCTGCACAAAAACGAGACACCGAGGTAATTCTGCTGAAAACAACGTTAGTCCGTGTTAGTGGTATCCAAAACTCACAAGTTTAGAGGAAAACAATAAGAAAAGTGTTCGGAAAAAGGAGATACGTTTTGGACGTATCAACTCCCCCAAGCTTAGCTTATTGCTTGTCCTCAAGCAATTCAGTGACAACTGAGTGCGATAAAATACTTTTACGAACACATTTATTTAATATGATATAAATATACTCACTACATGATCAAGTGCTGAGGCAATTCTTAATAAGATGTATGGAAAATAAAAGTCACCCAGCAGTTATGCAAATCATGAAGAGATGCCAACAAACTAATAATAGACAACATGAAGTATTTCAATCTACAAGATTGCAATGCTCATAATAGGGTATGATAAAGTGTACTCACTTGCCCTTAATAGTGGAGCAAAACATAAATGTCAGGGCACCTCTGAAGTTCAAATGAAGACTAGAAATAAAAATATCAAAGATACAAGCATCAAAGTTATACCACTATTGTCGAGACATCGTAGTAGGGATCATAGACGGGGGTGCCATGAGCCTACGGGTAAAGACGTGGGGGGAACGTGGTAGTATGAAAACCATGGACACCGAAGTTTACCCAGGTTCGGTACGTCGCAACTAGGTGGCGTTCCTACTCCTGCAATCTCACTAAATCAGGGCTGAAGCCTGAAGTATACAAAGTACAATGTGAGTTAGGGTTTGCTAACTCGACGAGGATCAACTTCTCGGCGAGTTGGCTTCTAGCTAATTCTCTGTTATCTTTCTTCTCTCCCGTCCGGCTTTATATAGATAGCCGGATTAGGGCTTACAGAAAGGAAACCTAGAAGACTACGGTAAGTTATAACTTGGAAGGCAAGAATCCGCCTTCTACTCCAAGCCGCACCACGTGGGCCGTGGTCCGGGTTCTTCTAGAATCCGGCTTCTGTGCGTCAGCTTACTGGGCCGCATAATGGACTGTGATCCATTACCAATCAGGCCACCCTGGTAATCCGGCTCTTTAGGACAATGCCGGATATACCCCTAATCGGTATATATCCGACAGTAGCCCCCAAGAAGGATTGAGACTTCAATTCGCCGTCTTTCGTCAATTTGAATTATTTCCAAGAAATGTTGGCTCTTCGTCTCGATTATTCTTCTTCTTAAATCATGCTTTAACGCAAAACTCGGATTTTGAGGAAAATCCGGCTTTCTCTTCCACGAGCCTTCGTGGAGAAGGAACTTCCTACGTCAGCGATAAAATCATGCTGACGTCAAGGACGTTTAGGTTCCAAATGTGAAACCCTGAAACGTATCTCTGACAGATTCTCGCAGGAATCGAGGAGATAGCAGTAATCACCCGCCACCTCATTTCCCGGATTGTCCGGCGAGTGACACGCGTTGAAGATCTAACGGTCCAAAGAGCCGTTGAAACGTATCTCAAAGGTTTTCCGGCTATAAATAGCCTCCTTCGTGCCCTCCGGCGATTCTTCTGCTCTCACTTCACCTCCCATCCCCAAGCGCCATAGCCCCCGAGCCAAGGTTTTCTAGCGAGAGCAGAGCTCGTGCACAGACAGCACCGTTCCCGGAACTTGTTCGTCGGGAGTTCGAGACCCTCACCGCGCCGCCCGCAAATGGACACCGGTGGATCACCGCGCGCTGCAGAGGGGCACTCGGTCGCCGCCGACATCGACAAAATCATCAACACCATGGACCTGCAGCTCGATTCCTCGAGCCGTGCCGCCGCCAACGCACCGGAGAACGCTTCCGGCGACCAGGCCTGCGAGGATACTCCTCTCGCGGCCGAGAACCTGGCCGCCTCTTCCTCTGTGCCGCCTCCACCACTCGTCCCCGAAACGGCAGAAGATAAAATCGTCCTCGTCGGGGAGGAGCTCGCCGCTGTGGCCGCCGCCGCTGGAGCCGAAGACGAGGGCGAGATCTCCGGCAATTGGAGCTGGTGCAACATCACCCCTTCCCTTGTCCCGACAATGGATAAGGAGGGGTTGATTGTGAAGGGAAAATGCGGCATGAGGAGGACGTCTCCGAGCCCTCGCCCAGAGTCGGGGAACGGGTTCTCCTAACCTCGCACATTTCTCGAGGTATAGGACTTCCGCCTTCCGCCTTCTTCCTCCAAGTTCTCCAGCACTATAACATCCAACCCTACAACCTGCCACCAAACTCTATTCTATATTTAGCCGGGTTCCATACCCTCTTAGAAGGGTATCGAGGATTGCTTCGGGGTTAAGAGAAACCCCTCTGAGGGCGCACTCTCGACTTGCGGGACCATATCCTTTACCCTGCGTAGATTCAGGGAGGATTGGTTCCCAACATTAAAACATCGGAATCTTTAAATTCTGGACGGGTTCCTTTTTCTACCACCAAGACATCCCGTTTCCTGGAAAGGAAACGGGGATTCCACCTTTCAACAACTGTGTTGCCACTCCCCAGGATAACTTGGCAGTGGAGGCAGCCCAAACTCTGCCGCCGGATTTGCTTAGGATTAAGCGGCGCATCGCCAAACTCGTCTCCTCCGATCCACCTCTCACCGGCATGGATACAGTTCTATGCTGGTTGGAGAGGCGAATTCAGCCTCTGACTGACCACGGTCCCCGGCTCTTATGCGAATACACGGGAACCGAGACGCCATGCGGACAACGAACAAATATTTGAGGGCTAGAGATTTGAGGAAGTGCGTAAACCAGTTGGACGCAGCACACGACCAATATGAGGAAAGCCGGCCGATGTACACGGCGACAAACCCGGCTCCAAAGGTACATCTTTTACATTTTGGGCTTTGGCTTTTGCATTCCTTCTTTCTCGGATAATTGTCTTAACCCGTACTTTGTCTTTTTTGATAGATTGCTGATCTTCCTGAGGCAGATCTTGCGACCGATGCCGAGTTGGACGCAATGCGCGCCAACTTTGCAGGCGGACGGAAATGCAAGAAGCCTTCGCTACTCAGGAGATAATCGACCTTGACGGGTCCGGGTTACTTTTTTCTCTGCTTTTTGTCGCAGGACTTTTTATTACTTTCTCGGATTTATATTTCCATCCTGGCTCTGACAACATTGAAGCCAAAAGGCCGGAAGAAAATTAAGTCTGTGGCTAAAAGAGGACCACATCCTTCTCCTGCCACTGCCCCGGATACTCCAGTCACGGTCGCAGAAGGAAACACTGCTGCCAGGAAAGAAGAAACCCAGCAGACCAGCCAGCCTGTTGTGCCTGAAACGGACACGAGGGAAAAGGCGGTCCCGGAAATGGGTGGTCCTTCTCGCACAGCTGAGGAGGAGCCCATTCCGACTTTCGAGAAGGATTTCAAGGTCGTCCACGATGGCCTCAATCACGTCGGGACTCTTTTTGCAGAGTATGCAAAAGAGTTCCACGAAAACTTGTCGGGTTTGCAGCGGATGAGCTAGGTAATATCTCTAGCCCCCAAGCAATAAGTCAAATGCATACTTTTGTCTTAATGCTTTTTTTGTTGCTATGCTTGTTTTTAACTTAAGCATTTTTTGTCTCTTTCCGTGTTTCAGCAAACTGCTGAGAACATCAACATGGAGATTTTCAACAAACTTACTATCAAGAACAAGGAGGTGAAAACCCTTCTTTCGATTCTTGAGGATAAGGAGGTGGAACTGGCATCCACTCAGCAGCAGCTGAGCGAATCAGCAGGTAAGAATTTCTATGCTTTCAGTTGTAATTTTTTCTAAGTAGTTTTCCGAGTTTCTAACTCTTCCTTTACTTGCTTTTCAGCTTCTTTGGCGAAAGCCAAACAAATTGCTGAAGATGCTGGCAACGCCGAAAACCTCCGCCGCGAAAACCTGGATCTTCACAAGTTAACTATGAAGCTCCAGAAGGACTTGGAGGCCAGCCAATTAGCTGTTGGCATTGCCGAGTCTAAGGCCTCCAGCCAGACCGAGAAGGATAAGGCCACCATCTGGGATCTGGAGAATGCCTTGAACCAGCGCCTTAAAGAAGGCACTGAAATGGACCGTATTCTCGGTAAGTTACTTTGCCTTTTACTGGATTTTCCTTGTTTTCTCTTCTCCTGTTTTTTCTAACACTTGTGTGTTGATTGAAACAGAAGGTAGCCCCCAGCTTACCCGGATTGAGAGAATCCGGGCTTTCGGGAAGGTCTTCACCGCGATCAAGGCCGCGGGAATGTTACTTATCAACAAGTATGTTCCCGAGAAATCTGGGGAGCTCTCGGAAGTTGAAAAACTTCCGGAAGCTATTGTGGAGGTAGTGAACCGCAAGGAGTCCTTGCTCCGTTCTGCGGCTCGTGGTGGTGCACGCATGGCCCTTGGGCTCATGCGCATGCACTACCCTACTGCCAAATCTTGGCGTGTGGCGTCCGGCATCCCTCAGGGATACACGGAAACTCAACGGGCCAGCATCTTTGATGAAATCAAAAGTCACGCCACCAAGATTGCCACCATGGTGAACATCTCCACCTTCTACCCCGAAGAAGCCATCCCGTCAACTCTAGAGGAATCCAGCAGCGAGGAAGAGTCAGATGCCTGAAGAAGCTGCCTGGTCCTGAGTAGGAGATGGGAAAAAATAGAAGCATTATTGTTCTACAATGTAAACCTTATTGTAATGCTTTGTATTCCTTTGTATAAACAAGTACTCCGCTTTTGCAGTTAATTATTAAGTCTTTGCAAGTTTTCCGGGTTTTCATTCCTTTATCTTCCAAGTTCTATGGCTTATATGTCTTAACTGTCCATAGTGTTTGAAATGGCTCGATAGTACTTAATCTTCATGCCAAGTGACTGGGTACAACCGATCAGTCGAAACTCGGAAACATGGATCATACTAAAGGCATTTTTACTTACTAGCTCCAGTGACCCAACATAAAAACAATCAGATAATACTTAGAGAAAAAGTAAGGAATTTTGTATGAAACTCAGACACGCAGGCACAATCTGGGTTTCCTTAAGCCTCCTTAGGCTGAAAATCATTCAGTTTTTTAACTCCGAGCACGCAGGCACAATTCGGGTTAACATTGAGTATTTTGAAAGATCATTGGGAAATAGATAAGGCGGACTTATGCTTTGTATGAAAACAGATAAAACAGTAATGCATGAATTCCGACAAATTTATATCATGATCTCAAAGATGTTTACATAGAAATTGAACTAAGTGTAGAAGGGACGTAACTGCGGGATGCTCCAGGGCCTTTTTGTCTCTCCTAGCTCAACATCTATCTTTCTCTTTCTTTTGTGATTGGGATGCTTGGGATCATCTTCCTGTCTCGAATATCTACAAGATAATAAGATCCATTTTCATAGCCTTGCTAATGACAAATGGTCCCTCCCAGACTGGGGCTAACTTGTGCTTCCTTTCTTGCACCAATCTTAGCACTAGGTCACCTTCTTTGAAAGATCGATGCCTGATTTTCCGACTATGGTAGCGTCTTAATCCTTGCTGATAAATGGCAGATCTTTGAAGCACAAGGTCTCATTCTTCTTCTAAAAGATCGACGGCATCCTGTCGAGCACATTCGGCATCCGAGTCATCGTAAGCCTGCACTCTTGGGCTATCATGGAGCATGTCCGTTGAAAGCATTGCTTCTGCGCCATAAACTAGAAAAAATAGGGTTTGCCCTATTGATCTATTTGGCATCGTTTGAATACTCCAAAGCACGGAAGGCAATTCCTCTACCCATGCTCCAGCTGCTCTATGAAGAGGAGATTCAAGTCTTGGGCGTATTCCTTGCAGGATTGAGCTATTCATTCTTTCAACCTGCCCATTGGATTGTGGGTGAGCCACAGACACAAGGTCTAGGCGTATTCTCGTTTGTCGGCAATATTTTGCCAACTCTCCAGTAGAGAAATTTGTCCCGTTGTCGGTGATTATACTGTGTGGAACGCTATATCTCATGACTACGTCAATGATGAAGTTTCTGGCGGTCACACCGTCAAGTTTTTTTATGGGTTTTGCCTCCACCCACTTGGTATACTTATCTACTGCAACGAGTAGATGTCTGAGTCCGCCTCTTACAGTTTTGAATGGTCCCATCATATCTAGCCCCCAGACTGCAAATGGCCATGTGATAGGGATAGTTTTGAGTGCTTGGGCTGGCATATTCGTCTGCTTGGCGTAATACTGACATCCGGCACATGTGTTTACTATGTGTTCGGCGTCTGCCTTGGCTGTTAGCCAGAAAAACCCTGCACGAATGCTTTCTTAACTATGCTTTTTGATTTAGCATGATGTCCGCAATCTCCTGCATGGATTTCTTGCAGTATTTCTCGCCTTCTTCTGGCGAAATACATCGCTGAAAGATTCCGGTAGTGATGTGTTTATACAGACAACCATTGATTACCGTGTATCCTTTGCATCAACGTTTTATTTGTCTTTGCAAGACCTCGTCTGCTCCATCCGGGTACTTATGATCTACTAAGAAGTTTAAATATGGAATTGTCCAATCCGGGTTGACGAGCAGGACTTCAATTGACTCGGACACAAGAGGATAGTCAACATCTCCACCTTTTATCGATGGTTTATGCAAATGTTGGACAAACACACCTGGTGGTAGGGTTTTCACTCTTTCCGAGCCCATACGGGCTAATGCATCCACGTTCCAATTTTCTTCCCTTTTGACGTGAAGTACTTCAAATCCTAGGAAGCAAATAGCAAACTTGTCCACCATTCTCTGATATTCGGCCATGATGGGGCTTTTGGCGTCCCATGTTTGGTTGAGCTGATGTTGTACCAAGTCTGAGTCGCCATAGCATAATATGCGCTTGACGCATATTTCTTTTCAATTTGCAAGCCATGAAGCAAAGCTTCGTATTCTTCCATATTATTGCTGGCGTTGAAGTGTATTTGTAATACATACTCCATAGTATCTCCCTTTGGGGATTTCAGCACTACACCAGCTCCAGCGCCTTCCTCGTCTTGGATCCATCAAAGTGCATAACCCAGTATTCTGACTCCGGCATTGGTGTGTTTTCCATTGCTTCTGTCCAATCAACGACGAAATCTGCCAACGCCTGGGATTTAATTGCCATCCGGGGTTGGTACTTAATGTCGAACGTAGCCAGCTCGATGCCCCATTTGGCTACTCGGCCTGTTGCGTCCGCATTGTTGATTATACCCCCTAGTGGTGCTTTACATACCACTGTTATGGAATGTCCTTGGAAATAATGGCGGAGTTTTCGAGATGCGAAAAACACGCCATATGCCAGCTTTTGATAGTGTGGGTACCTTTGTTTGGAGTCAGAAAAAACTTCGCTTATATAATATACTGGATATTGATCTGGTATGCTTTGCTCTTCTTTCCGCCTTTCCACAACTATCACATCGCTAATAATCATGTTTGTTGCTGTGAGATACAGTAACATGGGTTCTTCGTCTTTTGGTGATGCCAAAATCAGAGCTTTCATCAAGGTTTCTTTTAGCTGGGTTAGTGCTTTGTCCGCCTCTTCTGTCCACTCAAATTTGTCGGATTTCTTCAACAATTTGTATAATGGCAGAGCTTTGTCTCCTAGCCGGCTTATAAACCTGCTGACGGCGGCTGCAGAACCCGTCAATATTTGTACATCTTTTAAGCATGTAGGCCTTGTGGTGTTTAAGATTGACTTGATCTTTTCCGGGTTTACTTCTATTCCTCTGTGAAAAACGATAAAACCTAGAAGTTTTCCTGAGGGAACCCCGAATACGCACTTTAATGGATTCAACTTCATTTTGTAAGTGCGCAAATTTTCGAAGGTTTCTCGCAAATCTTCAAGGAGTGTGTCCTTTTCCTTGGAAACGACGGCAATATCGTCCACGTAAACGTGAACGTTTTTGCCAATCTGACTATGCAAACATAGTTGCATGCAACGCTGGTAACTTGCACATGCGTTCTCCAGGCCAAAAGGCATGGTTATGTAATAGTATGTTCCATACGGGGTTATGAAGGAAGTTTTGATTTGATCCTCTTTCCTCATACGTATTTCATGGTACCCGGAATAAGCATCCCAAAAGCATAAAAGCTCAGAGCCAGCACTGGCATCTATTATTCGATCGATTCGCGGCAATGCGAACCTATCTTTTGGACACAACTTGTTCATGCCGGTGTAATCTATACCCATCCTAAGAACAGTACTATCTTTCTTCGGGACTAATACTGGGTTCGCGGACCATTCAGTATGAATAACTTCCCGGATAAAATCAGCTGCTAATAGCCGGATGATTTCCTTGCCAATAGCCTTCCGTATTCTTCCGTCAAATCGACGGAGACCTTTTTTAACGGGTTTAGATCCTGGAATTACCTTGAGTTGAAGCTCAGCAAGTTCCCAGTTCTCACGGAGGAACTTGATGAGCTCGCTTTCCTATTTGTCAGTCATCCCAGTTCCCACTACGACAAATTTTGTCGGATCTTTGGGGTCTAGGATAACATGCCTTGTATTCTCGGAAGCATTGAAGCTATCTGCCGGCTTCCGGCTTTCTTTTCCTGCCGGCATTTCTGTCAGTGATACTTCTTTTGCCAACTCTTTCAATTCCTCCTTTGCTATCACTTTTTCTGCGCAAAGGGTGTTTCCTTTTTCCAGCTCGTTTGCCAATTTAAAGTCTCCCGATATGGTGATTACTCCTCCTTTTGTCCCTGGCATCTTCAGCTTGTTATAAATATGACATGATCTTGGCATGAATTTGGCGAAAGTTAGACATCCGATAATTGCGTGGTATACGCTCTCGAACGACACGACCTCGAATGAGATTTTTTTCCTGTCGGAAGTGCTCTCTTTCTCCAAAGGTTACGTCTAGGGAAATTTCTCCAAGGGATTGTGCTTGTCTGCCAGGAACGATGTCGTGAAAACGTATGTTGCTATGATTGAGCTGGGTCTCGGAGGTTCGCAGATGCTTCAGTGTATCTAGGTACATTATGTTAATGCTGGATCCTCCATCCATCAGCACTCTTTTTAGCCTAGTGTTTTGAACAATAGAGCTTACAATTAGAGCTTGTGTGATGGGTTCTGGGATATTTCTGGGATGATCAGACTGATCCCAGGTAATTGGTGTATTCGAGTACTTCAAGAATTTGGGGGTTGGTGGAACAACCGCGTTTATTTCTTGAAGTGTCTTCTTTGCCACCTTTGCTGAGGGAGTTGCGAGGAAAGTCAAATTGCATTCTCCATCGACTCTCTGGAACTTTGGTTCGCCTTTTCGCTGTTGATCCTGGATTTTTTCGTTAGTGTCTGATTCACTGTCTTCTTTTTCAGCTTCTGGCTTTTGCTTGGAGAATTTCCTCTTGGAGTTCTTCCCCTTGTTCCCGGATCCTACACTTCCTTTCATATGCTTATTAAGCCGGCATTGTGCGTTAGTATGGGTGGGTTTCCCAAATTGCAAATGGTGGACACAGTTTTCCGACTTAATCTTTTCCCACTCTTCCTTTGTGTAGGAGATAGGTTCTGTGTTTCTTCCTTTCCATTTTCTTTCATTATCCTTTCCAAAGGCTAGGTAAAATTCTTTGGGCTTTGGCTGTGTTTCTGGAGTATCTTTTTTCTTAGAATGAGACAACTTTTTGGCCTGAGCCAAAGCGTCGATATTTCCACCTCTCGCCCTGATGTCATCTTCGGCCGCTGCATGCTCATTTGCGGTTGTAAGCATAGATCCGAGATCTTTGTGCTCCTTTGAACCAACCATGAACGGTACGAGGCCGGGTTTTAAGCCATTGACGAAAGCATGCATTGCTTGTACGTCACTTACTCCAGAGCAGTTGTTCTTCATTGCAGTCCATCTTGAGATAAAGTCCACGTATGGCTCATCCTCAAACTGGGTGCAGCGGTTTAGCTGGTTGATGCTGTTGGGGCGTTTGTAAGTTCCCCGAAAATGCTGAGTAAGAACTCTAGCCATATCATCCCAGCTATCTACTGTTCTTGACGGAAGCCCGTTAATCCAATCCCTGGCTCCATCCAGTAACATTAGGGGGAGGAATTTTACCGCCTCTAAATCTATCCCTTTGTTGATCTGGATGGCTGTATAATAGTCTGAGAGTCAGGTATCCGGGTTTGTACTGCCGGTATATTTTTTGATATGTTGGACCAACTTTGGCAAAGCCAGAATGTATAGTTATTCTTCGGATCCTGTCAGTGAAACACTTAGGTCCAAAGTATAGATCATCTCTTTCCGCCTTATCGGCGTGTGCGGAATATCTACCGGCTGAATGGACAGAAGGGGATCTTCTCCTTTCTGGCCCATTTGTTGCGCGAGTGCGCTCTTCCGAGATTATCCCTGTTTCGTCCGTTATCATGCCCTTTGGAATGAGGCGGAGTTCTGCTCCTTGGCCTTTCCTTATTCCTAGGGGGAGTACGGGATCTCTCACGCCTGTAAGGAATATCGTTTCTTCCGTCTTTTTCAGCAGGGCGTCTTGGAGGCGGCATTGTTTTTCCGTCCTTCCGGTTCTGTTCTTCCTGGTCACGAGGGTTGACTTCACCTTTTGGCATATGGGATCCTTTTCTGTACGCTGCATCCTCGTTAACGGGAATTTTCTTGTCCTTTCTCGGATCTCCTTTCTTCTCTTTTGAATTGCCTGAATCTCGAGGTTCTCCAGGTCCAGGTGCTCCAGCGGCGCATGTGGTTGTTTTACATAGGGCTGAGTCGTCATGCAACTTCCCTGATCTTGCCTGCCCACGCTGCTGTTGTTGCAATCCTTTTCCTAAGAAGGCATACAACCCTTGGAGTTTTTCGTCATTGGAGTACAGATCATCATTGAGGATGGCAAATGCAGCTTCCGCGTTTTCTGCTGCGGTTTTGTATATAGGTTCTCCCCTGGCATTAATGTCGTTTACTTGCTTTGTTCAGGCAGGGTTTTGGACCCGTTCCTTCGGCTACAGTACTTCCGCTCTGACGATTCTGGGTAACCGTGTAGGTTTTATGCCAGATCTATTCTTTCTATCGTACTCCTCAATTTCTTCCTGCTTCAACTCAATGCCAGCCTGGGTTTGTAGGAGATTTTCCCGAGTTCTGAATAGATGTTGCTGTTGCCTTTGAAGAGCTTGTCTCCTGGCTTCCAGCACTTCAGGGGGTTCGTGTAGTCCCACTGGTGTTTGAAGTAAATCCCGTTCATCCTGTTCTGACATTAGTGGAACAAGGATTTCCTTCGTTTTCTTCTCCGTAGACTTGACTCCGCTTCCTCCTTCTACTTCTAGGTTTTCGTTGGCGGGATCCACCAGTTTTTTCTTCCGGAGTTTGTACTGGAGTTTCTTGGCAGCCTTTTTTCTTTTCTTGGAACAGGGAGGTTTTTTACCAGGTTCTTCTTCTGTCAATTCCTTGACATCAGGGTAAATTGGGCTGGTTTCACCGTCCTCTCTTTCCTCATCTGGCGGAGGTGTTTGAGGGTCTTTCTGACTTTCGGCATCCGCGTTTTCAGCCGGTTTTTCCATAAGCACTTCATGGAGTCTCTCTTGAAGAGATTTGACCTTTCTTTCGAAAGCATCTTCATCTTCGTCTTCGGAATCGAGGTCATCTGATCCGGGTTCCGACTCTAATCTCGCCTCAATGGCGGCTAGCACAGAATCGGCTTCCGAGTTCGTCGTCGTATCGACGGATGTCAGATCTTCCACCTCTACTGTGGGATTGTTTTCTTCTGCCTTTTCCACGGGATTGTTTTCGTCCGTGTTTTCGGCGATCTCGGATTGCACCATACCAATAAAGTGCGATCTCATTGCATGCATCTCCTCAGAGGCAGCAATTTGTGCAGAATATCGGCGATGCGAGCAAAATCTGGCATCATAGTTTTCTTCAACTGGGTATAGGGCGGGTGGGATAAATCTACTTCCACCACAGAATCCCATTGCTTCTACAGTTAATCTGATAAAGATGTTTGCAGATCCAATCGGTAAAACTCAGGCACTTACCAGATGATTCCGTGCTGGCATGTACGATCCGTTGTCGAGGAAGCGCCCGACGTTGTTGTCGAATTCCAAGCTTCCGACATTTATGGTAGTGCCGATTCCGCCGAGTATCCCCGATCGAAACATAACGCCTCACGTCGCTGGCCCCACGGTGGGCGCCAACTGTCGAGACATCGTAGTAGGGATCATAGACGGGGGTGCTATGAGCCTACGGGTAAAGACGTGGGGGGAACGTGGTAGTATGACAACTAGGGACACCGAAGTTTACCTAGGTTCGGTACGTCGCAACTAGGCGGCATTCCTACTCCTGCAATCTCACTAAATCAGGGCTGAAGCCTGAAGTATACAAAGTACAGTGTGAGTTAGGGTTTGCTTACTCGACGAGGATCAACTTCTCGGCGAGTTGGCTTCTAGCTAATTCTCTGTGATCTTTCTTCTCTCCCGTACGGCTTTCTATAGATAGCCGGGTTAGGTCTTACAGAAAGGAAACCTAGAAGACTACGGTAAGTTCTAACTTGGAAGGCAAGAATCCGCCTTCTACTCTAAGCCGCACCACGTGGGCCGTGGCCCGGGTTCTTCTAGAATCCGGCTTCTGTGCGTCAGTTTACTAGGCCGCCTAATGGACTGTGATCCATTACCAATCAGGCCACCCTGGTAATCCGGCTCTTTAGGACAATGCCGGATATACCCCTAATCGGTATATATCCGACAACTATCAACCGTGTTTTGGGACAAGCACATTACATAAGAATAACAGCCATGCTCTCAAGAAGGTGCATAAAGCGAGAAGGTGAAGACTCAACATAAAAATAAAAGAAAGGCCCTTCGCAGAGGGAAGCAGGGATTAACTAATGTGCTAGAGCTTTTTATTTTATTAAACAGAGGTATTGAAAACATTTTTAAGAGAGGTGTATGCTTATGTCAACGAATGGTAAACAGACAATACAATACGTCACAAGCCAACTAGACTTCACAAGAGCGACTCCCATAGAAGGACGCATCTGGGTAGAAGGTCATCCCTCTTTCTCTTTTGTTTACATGATTATGCTTTTACTGATAAATCAGGGGCAAAAATAGTGAAGATAATTTGTTGTATTAATTTGGGGCTGGGCACCCCGCTGCCGGCACTTATATCATTGGATAAGCGGATGAAGCCACTAGTCCAGGCCTCCAGGGTGTGAAATCCAATCAACAAGTGAGATAAAGATTCTCTATTTACGTCCTCATGAGCTAAAACAGGGGCACAAAACAGGAATAATTTTTAGCAGGTTTTAAAGGTAGCACACGAGAAATTTACTTGGAGTGGCAGTTAAATACCACATATATAGGTAGGTATGGTGGACACATTTGGCAAACTTTGGTTTTTGGGAGTTGGATGCACGAGTAGAGATCATACTCAGTACATGTGGAGGCTAGCAATAGACGGGGAGCGACAATCAAGAGAGCAACAACTGTCATAACCATGCTTGCGACAGAACAAAATTAACAGGGGCATAAAAATTATACAAATACTCTGAGGCAAAATAAATCATCGAGGCTTAAGTGACTTTTTGTTTTCACTCATAGCATGCGTGAGCATGTGCCAAGTCGATCCAACCGAAACAATCAGAGGGAGATACCATAATGTCATACCCTTCTATGAATAAAACAATGCAAACAAACATTCATACGGCATGCTATCTTATATTAATAAGTTGGAACTAACACGTGAGAGCACAAACTACCCAGATCAATTAAATAACATATACCTTATATGAACGGACTAAGCATGTTCACACGATGAGTATATGTACAAAAATAAATCAAATAGAATTCATAGCAGCCTCTCACCACAACTCGGATTGTCGTAAATCATCATTACTGTTCTTCACTTGTGGATTGAATAATATAGAATGATAATCAAGCTCCAATGGAGACGCGGAAGTCCGGTGAACTCTGCAACAAACTTTACAAAACCAAAGAAGAACAACAAATATTTTTGGGTTTTCGATTTAAAACAAGAACAGAAAGAAGCAAGCAAACGAAGCAAAATATTTTTGGATTTTTGAATACTAAACCAAAATGAGAAAAGAAAGCAAACCAACAAAAGAAACTAAAGAAGCAAACAAAGAGAAACAATAGAAATATTTTTGGTCTTTTTATGTTTTGGAAAACAACAAAACAGTCAAACAAAGAGAAACGAAAGAAGCGAAAGAAAACAAAAACAAACAAAAGAAACGAAAACATGAATATACAAAGAACCGACCGAACATGATATATAGATGAGTGTGATGTCGGTATACCTCCCCCCAAGCTTAGGTTTTTGGCCTAAGTGGAGATCAATCACCAAGGGACCATGAGGTGGCGCCCCCGTAGTATGCTGAGGAGGAACCCTCCTCCTAATATGTGCTTGAGGATGCGCCGGTGTACTGCGTGTTGTGGTCCTCGGGAGGCGCGTCTCGCCTCTCCTGCTGCCGGTAAAACTCTGTAGTGCTCAGATGCTCGTCTACCTCCTCCTTGGAGCGCGACCATGGTGACCTGTCAATCTTAAACAAAACAGGCTGCGACAAAAATAACTTTCCGCTCATCTCCATCCATATATAAAACTCTATATACTAAACGTTCAGCAGTAGAGTTAGCAGTGACAAACTGGTGAGACTTTATGGCAACAAGGTTGAGTCTATAGGGAGCAATCAATTCATCATCCGGAGCAATAGAAAATTCTAAAGCAGTTGCTATACGTGTAGAAATAATGCCCCCAAAAATAGGCCCCTTAGCAGCAAGGCGGCGTGCAACAAGTGCACCAAGGTTATACTTGGTGCTACGGTTCAGCGCAGCATCAATGAAAGCAATGTGGTAACTAGAAATGTTGCTAGTGTTCTCCCTACCAAGGATACTAGTAGAAATATAGTAAGTAAAATATCTAAGAGCAGGAAGTTGAATGTTCCTTATCTTCCCACGCTGGGATGAGTGACCATCATCGTTGGTGATTTCTCGGTAAAGCGCCATAAGATCTATGGGTTTATCCTGAATCCTGCACGCTGTCCCGGTAGCGTTGATACCTACAATGGCACAAAAAGTCTCCAAGGACAAAGAAAAAGAACTACTATATAACTTAAAGGCAACAGTGGGACCAAAATGTGTGTTCTGGAATTTAAAACTCTCAACAATTTTTTTTGTGAGAGCGGCATACTGAGGACCTTCATCCTCCATATAGTTGGTTAGACCAACTCTTTCAATAAGCATATAAAGTCATCTAATAGACATGCACTTCTTAGAAATGTAATGCAAGGAAAGCTGGATGGGTTAGCGATACCATCACCTCCCGCATCGTCAATACTTGGTGCAATAAGGTCTTCATTGTACAATGGCCTCACTGAAGTGGATAAGTGCAAGGGCCTTGTCCTCTTAGGAGCATCAATCCTAAATATCTCTCCAAAATTATGACTATCCATCTCTGAAATTTTTCAACAATCATCACAAAAATTAAATTCAAGCAACTATAAGGTGGAAACTACCATAGGGACTTATAGAAGAGCTAAACATGCATCAAAACTACATTAGTTCTACTCAAATAAATCATGCAAACTCACATAAGCTGTCACCTATAGTACCAAAATACTCCACTAAACAAAATTCTACTTGGATAATCGGAGGAGTCACATACCGGAGAGCAAATGCATCAAATTTCAGCACAAATGATGGGGTGAGCAAAGAGATCGAAAAATTTCGAGGAAGAACAGCAAGAACTCGGGTTCCAGGAAAATGTGTTGAGTGGGAGGTGAGAGAGGGAACTTTGGCAGGGAGAGAGTTAGTGGGGGGACAGGGGGCCCCACACCATGTGCTGGCGCCACGAGGGGTCTGGCCGCGCCACCCCATGGTGTGCCTGACTGGTGTGTCCCCCTGGGGCCTCCCAGGTGGCTCTCTGCCTCATTTTTTACGTAAAAATTTATTATAATTTTTCTGGAATTTTTCGAGAAACTTTATTTTTGAGGTATTTACAGAATTTTAATTAGTAAAAGCCAGAAAACAAAAGTGAAAAAGGTGGAAAACAAAACCAAAACCAGAACTACAGAGGCTCTATGACACTCAAATGGAAAAAATATCCAAAGAAAACAAAGGTGGAACTGGTGAAAACAAAAGTATGGGTGGTGCAAACATGCATAACCACAGTAATCAGGGTGAAAACATGAATATGGATGATGGAAAACATGATTGTACTTAAGTAGCAATGTGATAACAGAAGTAAACATGGTGAAAACATAGTGGGGAAGGTGAAAACATAGTGAAAACATTGTCCTCTTCATTCAAAATCATTTTGTTAACAAGGGTGATCAAGTCTTGTTACCAGAACAATTTTCATATGAAGCAAAACTTTGCTAATCGCTAAATAATTATGTTACCTCAACCTTGATAGACATAGTCCCAATCATAATAATTTCATATTCTTTTGGTGGTGCTGGAATGGGACAAAAAAAATTCCAATCTTGATGGTCTCAATATTTTCAGTTGAATTTAAACCATATCTTCTATCAATCTTCTTGGGAAAATAAACAGTATGCTCTTTATCGTTAACATTAAAAATTACTTTTCCTTGATTGCAATCAATAACAGCCCCTGTAGTGTTAAGAAAAGGTCTCCCAAGAATAATAGACATATTATCATCTTCAGACATTTCCAACACAATACAGTCAGTTAATATCAAACAATTAGTAGCAACTTGAACAGGAACGTTCTCACATATACCAACATGAATAACAGGAATAATTGTCTCTTATAAAGAGAGAAATGCAAAACACTAACTCCAGCTCCCAAGACACATAAAGCAGTTCTAACATAATTATTTTTAATAGAACGAGGGATAGTAGGAATAGCAGGATCTCCAAGCCTCTTTGGAACCTTTCCTTTGAAAGCATAATTAGCAAGCATAGTGGAAATTTCCTCATTAGGAATCTTCCTTTTGTTGGAGACAATATCTTTAATATATTTAGAATAAGGAGGCAGTTTAATAGCATCAGTCAAAGGGATTTGCAAAAATAGAGGTGTCATCGACTCAGAAAACTTGTTATAATGTTCTTCTTCCTTTGATTTGTGTTTCTTATTAGGAAAAGGCATTGCTTAATGTACCCAAGGCTCTCTTTCATTACAAATGTTTGTTAGCAATGAAATCCTCCTTAGTATACTTTGCAGTTTTAGTTTGCTTTTCAGTTTCAACTACAGGTTCTTCTTTATCAGAAGCATCACTTTTATCATTACCACTTTCAGTTTCAGCATCTGAAATAGATATACTATTAGGATCTTCAGCAGGTTCAGGAGATTCTACAATATTTTTATGTCTCTTCTTCTTTTTCTTAGAAGGAGAAATATTGTTTTTAGGTTGCTGAGAATCTTGTTCAGTTCTTTTAGGATGTCCTTCAGGATACAAGGGGTCCTGAGTAGAAATACCACTTCTAGTAATTATTTCACAAACATGTTTATCTTTACAATCATTAGCTAGCATGTCTTTTGCACTTTAGTTAGTTGATCAATTTGAGTTTGAACCATTTGAAAATGTTTAACAAGCATTTTAACATCATTAGAAGTTCTATCAATAATACCATGCAAATTATCAATAGCTCTAGAGTTTTTGTAACATCCCTGGTTTTTGGAGAAACTCAAAAATCACAAAAATTTAAATTTTTTTGTTTTCCTCTAATGCAAGCCACCAAAAACTAAACACAACACAAAGAAAGTATAAAGTATGATTTCAATGTTATTGGAAAGGATAATCCAAATGACTCTATTTTTCTAAAACCCTAAACCCTAAAAATAAATAATTATGCAAATGAATTATTTTCCTATTTTAAAAATGATATTAAGTAGCTATTAGTATGTTAATCATATTTTGAAAATATAATTATTTTAGGTGTTATGAAATAGCACACAAATGTTTTCATATTAAAGGTGTTAATTTTACAAAACCATAGAAATAAATTTGAGCTCATTTGGGCATTTAAAACAAAAGATATAAAAGAAACCAGGAAAAAGAAAAGAGAAATGAACAAAAAAAAAGAGCAGGAGGAGCACAGCGCCCAACTGGGCTGGAGCCCATTTCCCTCTCTCCCACTAACTCCCCCCGCGCGCAGCGTGTAGAAGCCCAACCAAAGCCTAGGAGAGAACCCGCACCAGCCCATCACCCTTTTCCTCCCCGCTGACAACCAGGGCCCGCATGCTGACGTCACGGATGACGCCAGTGCTTCGACGTCCGTGCTCGGATCCAACTGCGTCACCGCCTCGACGAGGCCTTGCCCCTCGCGCACGCCATACGGGCCATAAAAGGCGCCGCGCCTCGACGTCCGTGTCCCGCGATGAAAACCCTAACCCTAGAACCGTCGCCGCCTCGAATCTTGGCATCCGCCGCCGCCACCATTAGGAAAGGGCTTCGGGATCTTCCGCCCCTGCCGTTTGGCACCACGCAGGGAACACGGGAGGCCACCATCTACCTCGCCTCGTCGAGCGGAGCTCATTGCTGGCCACGGCGCTTCCAGAGAGCTTCGGGAACGACCACGCCATCCTCGACAAGTCGCCGACGACACCGTCTTCCACCTCTCCGGTGGGAACCACGGTGAGAAATCTCCCCTCCGGCCACGATCTATTTTCGACCCTCGGATCTGCATCGGACGCACAGGATAGATCACATCCCCGAACAGGTATTAGCCATTGGGAGATCGCCACCTGTTGCGCCACGTCGTCAGCCTCGTCAGCCATCGCGCCAGCCCCGCACCACTCAGAGCCAGCCATGTGGCGTCCAGTAAGCCAGCCCAGTCAAACCCAGTCAAAATCGTTTTTAAATAGAATTAAAATTCCAGAAAAGGTTGCAAACTTCAAAAATTCATAACTTTACTTCTGTAAGTCCAATTTCGATGGTTTTTTACTTTTTGAAATCAGCACAGTGTGTAGAATTTATTAAAATTATGAAAACTGAATTTTGATACATGCACACACTTTCTATTGTTGAATCTTTGTAAATCTTGTTTTGTTGATAACTTTTGATGTATGACTCCAAATTCGACAAACTTGGACTTTTTGAAAAGCCCTGATCATGTAGACTCTGTTAGTACTGGCCAAAATTAAAATTGAATAATTAAATCTGGTTCAAATTTAAATATACTTGTTTGATGATTTTTGTGATAGTTTAAATTCTACAAATCTAAAAATTGCAAATAAAATATTTTTGGAGACCTTAGGATGTGTACTAACAGTCCCTTGCGCCCAATATAATTTTTGGCTAAGTTAAAATGGTTTTGGTTGTTATAAGCTCATCTGACTATTTCTGACTTAGTTTATTTTCTGTAATTATTTTCAATATGTTTTCTCTAGAAAAATTGTGCTAAGGACTAACCATAGACCAGAGAGACCAAAACCAAAGCCCTTAGAATATTTCTAAGTTATTTTTCCTAGTTGACCCTCCTAGTTGAAAACCACTAAGTCTGGATTTGTGAAAAGCCATGGAGAGTATGCTACTGTTTTCAACTTGAAGATTTTCAACGTGAAGCTAGAAGACCAATGAAGGACTTAGCCAAGAAAATATGACTTCATAAACCTCTCCAAGAATGCAGAAGTACTTAGAAGAAAACAAGAAGAAACATCAAGAAGACCAACCCCCTTCTTCTCTTAAGTCTTTTCCCCCTCTTCTTTTTTTCCATTGACTTAATGAAGGTACCAAAATCATCAAGTCCTTCAAGGAGCAATGGAGTCAGCACCCCAGAAGGAATCAAGAAGAACTTCATGAAGACTTATTCAAAATTTCACTCGCACTAATTTTTTTTCTTTGTTGCCTTTGACTTAGAAAATATTTTGCATATATGTTTTATGTGTTGTGGATATTTTGGAACAAGACTAAGTCCTTAGTATGGTTCAAGTATTTACTTAGCCAACTAGTAAAGTCAAATAAACAAGTACAAGTATTTTCTGTCCACTTCTGTAATTCTTACTTCAAGATTTATCAAGACTCAAGGACATGGGGATACTTCAAATTCAACTTGGTGGAAAACATGAAGAGCTACAAGGAAGGCCTAAGAAGAAATTGAAGGAAGGACTTAGACTCCACTAAACTAGAAGAAACACAAGCAAATACAAGTGCAAGAATAAATGAAGAAGGAGAACAATCCATCTATCTTTCTATCTCTCTCTATTTCTTCTTTCTATTCTTTTAACTTGGTAGTATTTCAACATAAAAGCAAGTCATGAAGATTTATTCAAGTTCAAGGGAGACACTACATCAAGGAGAAAACAACTTAGAAGAAATGAAACAATTTTCCAGATGACAAGCACGAGAAGACTTGGAGCAATCCATACAAGTGGAGGAGTAGCAAGTTGTTGTTTTACCTTTGACAAATAGGAAATCCCAAGACTTCATTTTATTTTCCCCTTTGCAATAAAGTTTGTGGAATCTAAATTAAATAAATCAAATGTTTGATGGAAATAACTAAGTGTTGAACATGTTTTGTTTCCTTGGTTTAATATTGGTATAATCACCTTTAGTGAAATCTTGGAACTTCCTTGACAAGTATGAGTTTGTGTTATTCAAACTTTACCCTTAACCAGCCCATGCCCTATTAGCTAACCATAAGCCCTATTTAACTAAGTCTTTCTTTTGTTGAACCTTTGTGAATGGCTTGTTTAAAACTCTTTTGTTGTGATTGTTGTTTGCATGTTTTCTCTTGTTTGTATGAATGCTTGTTGATGTTGTTGTGGTGTTTTCAATGTATAGATTGTACGGAGAGCAACGTTTCCTTTTGTGAAGGAAGTGTGTTTTCTTCACCAAATTCAAAGGCAAGTAACACACCATCAACTACCCATTATTTTACTTTATGCATTAGTTGATTTTGAGTAGTATGCATGATAGGAAATTTCACAGCATTATATATATTATTGCTATGCTATTATCCTATCCCAGTGGTATATATATAGCCACATCTATTACCTACATAAACCCTATAATCATTAGACTCAGTAGATGCTTAGCAATGAAAAATTCTAAGTACCAACTCAATGAACCACCTGGGTGGATTGGTTGTTTGGCTGATGAGAGTTGGGTGTTGCCTTAGGGCCCTTGTCTAAGGGTTATTTACTTGAGGTATTCACCTGAGGAATGCCACCCAGGAACAAAGAGATGATGAAGTCCTTTCAAGTTTAGAAGCTTCCCGTGCAGCCTTAGACAATGGGCTCTGTCCTGATCAATTAAGTTGTGGGATTTCAACTTGCCGCATTGACATGAAGATGTAGCAGTATTATAGGTGGAACGGGTCTTGCAGTAGAGTTGGATTCTCCTTCTGAAAGGTCTTGTCTCAATTTTCTCCTTTCCTTAATACACTCAGCATGTATAGGATGTTTGGGTTGATTGAGGCTAAGGTGAAAGTGCACAAACTCTGCAGAGTCAAAAACTAAGTACTTAGTCGTGTCCCCGGTAATGGACAATTTGAGCAGCTGGACAAGGATGGACAGAAGATTCTCATCGCCATTTTCAATAAGTAAAACTTGTTTAGAACAATAGCTGGAGATTTGCCTTGGTTTCTATCAGTGGCACTCCTCAATAATTATTTATGGTTCACTGGTTTCCATCAGTGGTACCAACTTATTGATCAAAATGTATTTATGTAAACTTAGGAGAAAACTGCTTTATGCAAATAGCCAAAACTCCACTCAGCCAGATATGCATACAAAAGCTAGTCTTTGCCAGTATATATCCACCATAGTGTTACTTGACAATACATTAAATTGTATTGACTCCCTTGTGGCTGCATATTCCAAATTGCAGATGGAAGATGACGTGTGAGGTTTCGTTCAGGATCCCGAGTCTACAACCAACATGTTTTGCCTGTGTCACATGAAGATGATGAGGCTCATTGAAGTACTATGTTTCTGCTGTTCAACTCTATATTCATGCTAGCCTTGAGCTATGCAAGTTGTAAAATAGTTTTGTAAGTCTGGATCATGCGAGTTAATAAAGATTTTTACGCATTTGCATGATATTTCATTCTTGTACTGTGGTGCTAGCAGTTGATCCAGGGACTAGCACATTAACACACATGTCTTGTCTTTATTTAAAAGATGGGATCGCTACAAAATGGTATCAGAGCATTGTGTTGCCTGTAGGTTCAAGACCCTAAGTTTGGACTAGAACTAGGAGAAGCCCTAGGATTAAAATTCTAGTTATATCTTCTAAAACTAAAACTTCTCATCTTAATCTTTTCTCATATCCTCTTATCTATTTTTCACTTCCTAAAAGTCTTCCCTTAATTATAGATGACCAGTTACATTGGCTCACTCAAGGAGGACCAATGATGACAATGACCTTGCAAATATGACACTCAGTTTCCAAGTACTTGAAAGAAGGCAATGAGGAGATTGAAGCACTTGAAGAGAAGATAGAGAAGACTAAGACTTTGAAGACCACCATCAAGGCTAAGTATTGAAGACTTGTCATGAAAAATCCTGCCCTAAATAGTAGACCAACATGAGAGATAATAAAGCTATGAGACACGAAACACGATTAGGGTGTTGATTATGCATATCAGTGTTGCATGACAATACTAGTTCTTTTCAAAAAAAAAAGAACAACCTGGTTAAATTGAGTGAGGAATGCTTGGTATTTGCTTGTTAGATTTTGTTTGTAAGATGACTTGGCTTGATTTGTTGTGTTGGGGTAAGATTCTTCCTTAGTTTCTTTCTAATCTCTGCTTATCCATGCTAAACCAAACCCAACACCACATCCCTTCACCACCCATAGTGAGTTTCCAATTGGAATGCAACAACTGACAAGACACCAGGACCACCATTTGGGGACACCAGCCATCCAAGGTGGAAATGACGAAAGATCTTAGGATTTTGTACTTATGGGTAAAGGAACAATCACATCCATGAGCAAGCCACCCCTATCTTAAGGAGCAACAAGACCCTAAAAGGGTGATGATATACAAGTAACATGAGTTGATTCATCATGGAGGCTTTCTACACGAGATGAAGGATATATGAAGAGGCTGCAAATAATCAAATGGAGGTGTCATGCAATGGAAGATATTTCCCACCATGACAGTTTCATAAGGAATAGTTGATGTTCACAACTCAAGCAATACAACAACAAGATAGAAGCCTGCCAAGGACATAAAAGACCAAGTTGAGAGTGACCCCAATGGCTTTTGATTGACCCAAAGAGTGACCCCTCAGTATAAAAGGTAGTTCAACAAACTTATGGTTGTGTGTAACTCTACCATGAGGTAAAGTTCTACTCAAGCCATCTTGAGTAAAACCACACTCCAAACTATGTGGATAGACACATCCTATTGTAAGTGAATATGAACACATAATGCCGTAAAAGTTCTATCCCTGGATTATTATAGATGATGAAGATATAACAAACCCAACAACCTGTTGGATAAGAGTTTCTAAACTACCCACAAAAATTTCTTTTAAGGGTGGTAGCCCACCCAATTTGAGTAAACCCAATTACCCAAACCTATCTTTCTTTCTAGGACGAGATTTCTTTTAAGGGTGGTAGTCTGTAACATCCCTGATTTTTGGAGAAACTCAAAAATCACAAAAATTTAAAACTTTTTGTTTTCCTCTAATGCAAGCCACCAAAAACCAGTAAAACACAACACAAAGAAAGTATAAAGTATGATTTCAATGTTATTGGAAAGGATAATCCAAATGACTCTATTTTTCTAAAACCCTAAACCCTAAACATAAATAATTATGCAAATGAATTATTTTCCTATTTAAAAAATGGTATTAAGTAGCTATTAGTATGTTAATCATATTTTGAAAATATAATTATTTTAGGTGTGATGAAACAGCACACAAATGTTTTCATATTAAAGGTGTTAATTTTACAAAACCATAGAAATAAATTTGAGCTCATTTGGGCATTTAAAACAAAAGATATAAAAGAAACCAAGAAAAAGAAAAGAGAAATGAACAAAAAAAAGAGCAGGAGGAGCACAGCGCCCAACTGGGCTGGAGCCCATTTCCCTCTCCCCCTCTAACTCCCCCCGCGTGCAGCGTGTAGAAGCCCAACCAAAGCCCAAGAGAGAACCTGCACCAGCCCATCACCCTTTTCCTCCCCGCTGACAACCAGGGCCCGCATGCTGACGTCACGGATGACACCAGTGCTTCGACGTCCGTGCTCGGATCCAACTGCGTCACCGCCTCGACGAGGCCTTGCCCCTCGCGCACGCCATCCGGGCCATAAAAGGCACCGCGCCTCGACGTCCGCGTCCCGCGATGAAAACCCTAACCCTAGAACCGTCGCCGCCTCGAATCTTGCCATCCGCCGCCGCCACCATTAGAAAAGGGCTTCGGGATCTTCCGCCCCCGCCGTTTGTGACCACGCGGGGAGCACGGATGCCACCATCTACCTCGCCTGCCTCGTCGAGCGGAGCTCATTGCTGGCCACGGCGCTTCCAGGGAGCTCCAGGAACGACCACGCCGTCCTCGACAAGTCGCCGGTGACACCTTCTTCCACCTCTCCGGCGGGAACCACGGTGAGAAATCTCCCCTCCGGCCACGATCTATTTTCGATCCCTGGATCTGCATCGGACCCGCAGGATAGATCACATCCCCGAACAGGTATTAGCCATTGGGAGATCGCCACCTGTTGCGCCACGTCGTCAGCCTCGTCAGTCGTCACGCCAGCCCCGACCACTCAGAGCCAGCCACGCGGCGTCCAGTCAGCCAGCCCAGTGAAACCCAGTCAAAATCGTTTTTAAATAGAATTAAAATTCCAGAAAAGGTTTCAAACTTCATAAATTCATAACTTTACTTCTGTAAGTCCAATTTCGATGGTTTTGTACTTTTTGAAATCAGCACAATGTGTATAATTTATTGAAATTATGAAAACTGAATTTTGATACGTGCACACACTTTCTATTGTTGAATCTTTGTAAATCTTGTTTTGTTGATAACTTTTGATGTATGACTCCAAATTTGACAAACTTGGACTTTTTGAAAAGCCCTGATCATGTAGACTCTGTTAGTACTGGCCAAAATTAAAATTGACTATTTAAGATTGGTTCAAATTTAAATATACTTGTTTTATGATTTTTGTCATAGTTTAAATTCTACAAATCTAAAAATTGCAAATAAAATATTTTTGGAGACCTTAGGATGTGCACTAATAGTACCTTGCGCCCAAGATAATTTTTGGCTAAGTTAAAATGGTTTTGGTTGTTATATGCCCATCTGACTATTTCTGATTTAGTTTATTTTCTGTAATTATTTTCAATATGTTTTCTCTAGCAAAATTGTGCTAAGGACTAACCTTAGACCAGAGAGACCAAAACCAAAGCCCTTTGAATATTTCTAAGTTATTTTTCCTAGTTGAACCTCCTAGTTGAAAACCACTAAGTCTGGATTTGTGAAAAGCCATGGAGAGTATGCTACTATTTTCAACTTGAAGATTTTCAACATGAAGCTAGAAGACCAATGAAGGACTTAGCCAAGAAAATATGACTTCAGAAACCTCTCCAAGAATGCAGAAGTACTTAGAAGAAAACAAGAAGACCAACCCCCTTCTTATCTTAAGTCTTTTCCCCCTCTTCTTTCTTTTCCATTTGACTTAATGAAGGTACCAAAATCATCAAGTACTTCAAGGAGCAATGGATTCATCACCCCAGAAGGAATCAAGAAGAACTTCATGAAGACTTAGTCAAAATTTCACTCTCACTATTTTTTTTTCTTTGTTGCCTTTGACTTAGAAAATATTTTGCATATATGTTTTATGTGTTGTGGATATTTTGGAACAAGACTAAGTCCTTAGTATGGTTCAAGTATTTACTTAGCCAACTAGTAAAGTCAAATAAACAAGTACAAATATTTTCTATCCACTTCTCTAATTCTTACTTCAAGATTTATCCAGACTCAAGCACATGGGGTTACTTCAAATTCAACTTGGTGGAAAACATGAAGAGCTACAAGGAAGGCCTAAGAAGAAATTGAAGGAAATACTTAGACTCCACTCAACTAGAAGAAACACTAGCAAATACAAGTGCAAGAAGAAATGAAGAAGGAGAACAATCCCTCTATCTTTCTATCTCTCTCTATTTCTTCTTTCTATTCTTTTAACTTAGTAGTATTTCAACATAAAAGCAAGCCATGAAGATTTATTCAAGTTCAAGGGAGACACTGCATCAAGGAGAAAACAACTTAGAAGAAATGAAACAATTTTCCAGATGACAAGCACGAGAAGAGTTGGAGCAATCCATACAAGTGGATGAGTAGCAAGTAGTTTTTTTTTTACCTTTGACAAATAGGAAATCCCAAGACTTCATTTTATTTTCCCCTTTGCAATAAAGTTAGTGGGATCAAAATTAAATAAATCAAATGTTTTGATTAAAATAACTAAGTGTTGAACATGTTTTTTTTCCTTGGTTTAATATTGGTGTAATCACCTTTAGAGAACTCTTGGAACTTCCTTGACAAGTATGAGTTTGTGTTATTCAAACTTTACCCTTAACCAGCCCATGCCCTATTAGCTAACCATAAGCCCTATTTAACTAAGTCTTTCTTTTGTTTAAACTTTGTGAATGGCTTGTTTAAAACTCTTTTGGTGTGATTGTTGTTTGCATGTTTTCTCTTGTTTGTATGAATGCTTGTTGATATTGTTGTTGTGTTTTCAATGTATAGATTGTAAGGAGAGCAACGTTTCCTTTTGTGAAGGAAGTGTGTTTTCTTCACCAAATTCAAAGGCAAGTAACACACCATCAACTACCCATTATTTTACTTTATGAATTAGTTGATTTTGAGTAGTATGCATGATAGGAAATTTCACAGTATTATATATATTATTGCTATGCTATTATCCTATCCCAGTGGTATATATATAGCCACATCTATTACCTACATAAACCCTATAATCATTAGACTCAGTAGATGCTTAGCAATGCTACAAAATTGTTTTACTAGTGTTGAGGAAAAATTCCAAGTACCAACTCAATGAACCACCTGGGTGGATTGGTTGTTTGGCTGATGAGAGTTGGGTGTTGCCTCAGGGCCCTTGTCTAAGGGTTATTTACTTGAGGTATTCACCTGAGGAATGCCACCAAGGAACAAAGAGATGATGAAGTCCTTTCAAGTTTAGAAGCTTCCCGTGCAGCCTTAGACAATGGGCTCTGTCCTGATCAATTAAGTTGTGGGAGTTCAACTTGTCGCATTGACATGAAGATGTAGCTGAATTATAGGTGGAACGGGTCTTGCAGTAGAGTTGGATTCTCCTTCTGAAAGGTACTGTCTCAATTTTCTCCTTTCCTTAATACACTCAGCGTGTATAGGATGTTTGGGTTGATTGAGGCTAAGGTGAAAGTGCACAAATCTGCAGAGTCAAAAACTAAGTACTTAGCCGTGTCCCCGGTAATGGACAATTTGAGCAGCTGGACAAGGATGGACAGAAGATTCTCATCGCCATTTTCAATAAGTAAAACTTGTTTAGAACAATAGCTGGAGATTTTCCCTGGTTTCTATCAGTGGCACTCCTCAATAATTATTTATGGTTCACTGGTTTCCATTAGTGGTACCAACTTATTGATCAAAATGTATTTATTAAAACTTAGGAGAAAACTTCTTTATGCAAATAGCTAAAACTCAACTCAGCCAGATATGCATATAGAAGCTAGTCTTTGACACTATATATCCACCATAGTGTTACTTGCAGTTACATTAAATTGTATTGACTCCCTTGTGGCTGCATATTCCAAATTGCAAATGGAAGATGACGTGTGAGGTTTCGTTCAGGATCCCGAGTCTACAACCAACATGTTTTTCCTGTGGCACATGAAGATGATGAGGCTCATTGAAGTACTATGTTTCTGTTGTTCAACTCTATATTCATGCTAGCCTTGAGCTATGCAAGTTGTAAAATAGTTTTGTAAGTCTGGATCATGCGAGTTAATAAAGATTTTTACGCATTTGCATGATATTTCATTCTTGTACTGTGGTGCTAGCAGTTGATCCAGGTACTAGCACATTAACACAGAGGTCTTGTCTTTATTTAAAAGATGGGATCGCTACAGTTTTCCATAAGATGGTTTCGCACTCTCCTATTAAAGTTGTCTTTCTTAACAACATAATTATCAAATTCATCTAAGCATTCATTAGGTGGTTTAGAATAGGGAATATCTCTATTATCAAAGTATTGGAGAGAGTGTACCTCAACAGTTGATGGATGAGGAATAGGCTTACATAATTCTTCTATAGGAGGTAAATTCTTCACATCTTCAGATATAATACCCCTCTCTTTAAGAGATTTCTTGGATTCCTTCATCACTTCATCATTTAATTCAGTCATCCCTCTCTTCTTGGGTGTTGGTATTGGTGTTGGATCTGGTGTAGGTGTAGGATCACGTACATTTCAATCATCATTATTTTTGGCTATTTTAGCCATTAATTCCTCAGCTTCTTCTGGAGTTCTTTTCCTGAAAACACAACCAACACAACTATCTAGGTATGTCCTAGATTCAACAGTTATTCCATTATAAAATATATCTAAGAGCTCATTTTTAGGTAGTGGGTATCTAGGGATAGCTCTTATCAAAGAACAAAACCTTTTCCAAGATTCAGGCAAGTTTTCTCCGTCAATTTGCTCAAAGCTAAAGATATCCTGCACAACAGCATGTTGGGCACTAGCAGGAAAATATTTTTGATAGAAAGCATTAACCAAATCCATAGGATCAGTAATACACCCAGGTGGAAGATTGTTAAACCAAATTTTAGCTTTGTCTTTCAATGAGAAAGGGAAGATTTTGGTAACAAAATAAGTACGTAACTTAGGATGATCAGAAAATAAACTACTCACAGATGATAGCTCATTCATGTGTTCCATAGCACTTTTACTTTTAGTTCCACAAAAAGGTTACTTCTCAACAATATATATATAAGATAAATCTAAAGAGAAACCATAATCCTTGTCTAATATGTGTATGGGAGATGTGGCAAACTTAGCATCAAGATAAGATTTATATTTCATAGCATGTCTTGCAAGAAGACTCTTAAGAGCACTTGCACCAGTAGTAGCACGAGCTTCTTCAATAAAATCATTATTAAGTTCAATATAGGTTTCATAAAGATCATGAATAAGCTCAGTTGAATTAACAGGTGTACCAATATTTTCAACAGAAATTTCAGCATTTTTAATTTGTTTGGATCTAGCAATAGTAGCATCTAGGAAAGGACCTAGAGAACCAATATCATCAAGCCCAGTAGAAGCATCATCAAAAGTATCAAAAACATTCTCAAACGCAGAAGAAGTAACAATACGTGTGGCATGTGGTGGAGTAATAAGCTTACTCATAATAGACGGTGAATCAAGAGCAGCAGAGGTGTTCAGAGTTGTACCTCTTCATGTAGTGGATGGTAAAATAGGAACTTTTCCATCACGACTCTTGCCCATGATGAATGACTTTCAGCAAAACATATCAAGATCAAGTGAGCAAATAAATAAATGGCGCCAGGAAATAGTCTTGATGACCCACAAGAATAGGGGATCGCAACAGTCTTCGAGGGAAGTAAAACCCATATTTATTGATTCGACACAAGGGGAGCCAAAGAATATTTATATGCCTTCACAACTGAGTTGTAAATTCAACTGCACCTGAAAGTAGACTTGCTCGCAACAATTTATCAGTGGTAACAGTTTTATAGCAGCAGTAGAAATAAAATAACGGCAGTAGTAAAATAATAACAGCAGTAGCAATCGCGGAAAACAGTAGTATGGGAAGTACTGTAGGCGTAGAGGGAATGGATGGACGGGAGTTGCATGGATAACAAAGGTCGTGTAATAATCTAACACGAGCATTGCAGATAGTAATAATAAATCATCAAACATGTAGGCAAACCATAGGCATGTGTTCCAATATAGTCATACGGGCTCGCAATGAGAAACTTGCACGGCATCTTTTGTCCTACTAGCCCGTGGCAGTGGGGCCTCTAGGGAAACTACTGGTAATTAAGGTGCTCCTTTTAATAAAGCACCGGAGCAAAGCATTAACACTCCATGAACACACGTGATCCTCACATCACAACCATCCCCTCCGGTTGTCCCAATTTCTGTCACTTTGGGGCCTCGGGTTCCGGACAATGACATGTGTAAAAAACTTGCACATATGATCAAGAAACATAATTATACTCATGAAACAATAACATGTTCAGATATGAAATCATGGCACTCGGGCCCTAGTGACAAGCATTAAGCATAACAAGTTGCAACAATGGTAGAATACACTAACAATGGATACTATGCACTATGCCCTAACAATCTGGCATTATTACATGATCAATCTCATCCAATCCCTTCCATCCCTCTCAGCATACAGTGGTGTTTACTCACAGATGGACAGGGGAAACATGGATGGTTGATGGAGAAGAGGTGGCGGTGTCGATGGCGATGATCTCCTTCGAGTCCCCGTTCCGGCAGGGCCCAAGAACAGGAACTTCTGATCCTTGAATCGAGGTTCGGGTGGCGGCGGTGCCCTATTGTGTATCTGTGGAATATGACAAACCCCCTCAATTTTTAGGTTTACGGGGCATATGTAGTCAAAAGGGGAGTCCGAGGGGGTCTAGGGGTGGCCCACACCACTAGGCGGCGCGGCCAAGGGGGGCGCGCCGGGGGGGTGTGGCCCCCTCCTTGCTCCTCTCTTGGCCCCCTTCTTGCTCCCGGGGTCTTCTGATATTTTAGGACCAATGGGGTCTTTTCTGGGCATTTTCCCGAAAGTTGATTTTTCTGCACAAAAACGAGACACCAAGGTAATTTTGCTGAAAACAGCGTTAGACCGTATTAGTGGTATCCAAACCTCACAAGTTTAGAGGAAAACAATAAGAAAAGTGTTCAAAAAAGGAGATACGTTTTGGACGTATCAATGACTCACAAGTATAGGGGATCCCAACAGTCTTCGAGAAAAGTAAAACCCAAATTTATTGATTCGACACAAGGGGAGCCAAATAATATTTATAAGCCTTAACAACTGAGTTGTCAATTCAGCTGCACCTGAAAGTAGACTTGCTCGCAACAATTTATCAGTGGTAACAGTTTTATAACAACAGTAGTAGTAATATAACAGCAGGAATCAAATAATAACAACAGTAGCAATTGCGGGAAACAGCAAGATGAAAGTACTGTAGGCAAAGGGAATGGATGATCGGGCGTTTCATGGATAAGATAGGTCACGTAATAATATAAACATGTGCATTTCAGATAATAATAATAGTAAAGCATCCAATTTCTACGCAAACCATAGGCACGTGTTCCAATATAGTCATACGTGCTCGCAATGAGAAACTTGCACAACATCTTTTGTCCTACCAGCCCGTTTGCAGCGGGGCCTCAAGGGAAACTACTGGTAATTAAGGTGCTCCTTTTAATAAAGCACCGGAGCAAAGCATTAACACTCCGTGAACACACGTGATCCTCACATCACAACCATCCCCTCCGGTTTTCCCAATTTCTGTCACTTTGGGGCCTCAGGTTGCGGACAATGACATGTGTAAACAACTTGCAGATATGATCAAGAAAAATAAGTATACTCATGAAACAATAACATGTTCATATCTGAGATCATGGCACTCGGGCCCAGAGTGACAAGCATTAAGCATAACAAGTTGCAACAACGGTAGAAAACACTACACTATGCCCTAACAATCTGGCATTATTACATGATCGATCTCATCCAATCCCTTCCATCTCTCTCAGCCTAGAGCGGTGTTTACTCACACAATACTGGGGAATCATGGATGGTTGATGAAGAAGACGTGGCGGTGTCGATGGCGATGATCTCCTCCGAATCCCCGTCCCAGCAGGGCGCTAGAACAGGAACTTCTGATCCCCGAATTGAGTTTCGAGGCGACGCTCTGTTGTGTTTCTGTGGAATATGATGAACCCTCTCGCGTTTTAGGGTAAAGGGGAATAAGTAGTCGAAAGGGGAGCCCGAGGGGATGCCTGGTGGCCCCACACCACCAGGCGGTCCGGCCAAGGGGGGCATGCCTAGGGGTGGTTTGGCCCCCTCCTGGCCCCTCTCCGGGACTTCTTCTGGCTCCGGGGGTATTCGGGATCTTTTCTGGGCATTTTCCCAAAAGTTGATTTTTCTACACAAAAACAAGACACCAAAGTAATTCTGCTGAAAACAGCGTTAGTCCGTGTTAGTTGTATCCATAAATTACAAGTGTAGAGGCAAACAATAGGAAAAGTGTTTGGAAAAGGAGATACATTTTGGACGTATCAACTCCCCCAAGCTTAGCTTATTGCTTGTTCTCAAGAAATTCAGTGACAATTGAGTGCGATAAAAGAACTTTTAGGAACACATTTGTTCCATATGATGTAAATATACTCACTATATGATCATGTGCTAGGCAATTCATAATAAGATGTATGCAAGATAAAAGTGAAGGGGAACGTAGCATAGAAAACAAAAATTTTCCTACGCGAGAGATACCCGAAAGGCCAAGATCTAATCTAGGAGACGAAGTGCAACGGGCAACAAGAGGGTTAAGGAGAACACATACCCTCGAAGACTCAAAGTGGTACGAGATCAAATCTCGTTGTTGGCGTAGTCGTACTCACACCGATCCCGATAGCGAGAAGATGGCACCGCAATCCGGCGGTGCATCCGTGATCGGTCACACGTACGGTTGATGACGACCTCCGTTCCCTCGTTCCAGCGGGGCGCGGAAGTAGAGGATCCCTCGGAACTCCAGCAGCACGACGGCGTGGTGTGGTGGAGAAAAACATTGCTCAGGGCTTCGCCAAGCTCACGAACAAGTGGTGGAGCAGCGGCAGGAGGGAGGAAGAGATGACACAAGTGTGTGTATTGGGAGAGGGAGCTCTCACCCCTCCTTTTATAGGAGGGGATGGCAGCCACGAATTTTTGGCTGCCTCCACCTCTCCCTCATCATGTGAGTGGAGTCTCCACTCAACCCACTCATTCTTCCATGAATTCCCACTCAAAATCCCAAGGGTTTTCTTTAATAAATAAATAAAACAATTTTATTTCTTTATTTTAATATTTGTTAATTCCATTAACAAACATTAACATATAACCCCTTGAGTTAGTTGTTAAATCTATTAACAACCATTTGATAAGAATCCCCTTGAACTATTTCAAAATTACTCGAAACAATTTCGGTGACTATTTCAATATTCCCCGAAACAATTTCGGTGCTGTCCAAACTTTTCTCCGATATTCCGTATCCTCTCAAATGCGTCATCGAACCTTAAGTGTGTCACCCTACGGTTCGCGAATAAGATAGACATGATCGAGACTCCTCTCCGATCAATAATCAACAGCGGGATCTGGAGATCCGTGATGACTCCTATATATTCAACGATGACTCTCGTGATCGTGTGAACCAACAACGCCGTGAACTATTCCCTTTGTCTCGCGATATTTTACTTGTCCGAGATTCGATCATTGGTATCAACCATACCTTGTTCAATCTCGTTACCGACAAGTACTCTTTTCTCGTTCCCGTGATATAACATCCTTTGTGATCATATCACGTGCTTGCAAGCGGTTTCGATGTGATATCACCGAGAGGGCCCAGAGTATATCTCTCCGTCATTTGGATGGACAAATCCCACTCTTGATCCATGATCCTCAACTAATACTTTACGAATACTTAACGACACCTTTATAGTCACCCTGTTACGGTGTGACGTTTGATGCCATCAAAGCACTCTTCCGGTATCAGTGATTGACATGATCTCATGGTCTAAGGAATAAGTTACTTCGTATGTTTGATATAACAATGTAAACTAAATGACTTGATCGCATTGCTATATTATCTTTGGGTATATGTTCATCACATCATTCTTCTAATGACATGACCCCGTTATTAATAACATCCAATGTTCATGATCAGGAAACCTTGATCATCTATTAATCAACGAGCTAGTTAAAAGAGAGGCTTTACTAGGAACCATTGTTTGTTTATTAAGCACACATGTATCAACGTTTCCGGTTAATACAATTCTAGCATGAGAAATAAACATTCATCATAAACAAGGAATAAGATAATAACCATTTTATTATTGCCTCTCGGGCATATTCCCTTCAGTCTCCCACTTGCACTAGAGTCAATAATCTAGTCTGTAAGCACTTTAACACATATGGCATACCAGTGTTATTACCATGCTTCGCATGCGGTAAACATCATCAAAAAGATCTGAACTGTTCAGGTCCTATTGTATTTGCATGTTCTTTGCGTCTACACGCATCACTCATTCTCTAATGAGATGGCTTTGTATATATATAGTCAATTCGTGAAAACTTAATTCCTCAGCTTAAACTGATGTCACTAACATTGTGAAAATGTAGCTTCATAGTGTTAGCATTCTTGGAAACTCACCAAGTTCCGGTGATACCTTAATTCCTCAGCTTAAACTGATGTTACTAACATTGTGAAAATGTAGCTTCATAGTTTCAGCATTCTTGGAAATTCACCAAGTTCAATAAAGAACTCCTTGACACAAAATACGCTTATAATTAGTTGTCAACACAACGATATACTTTAGCCTTTGTTGTAGTATCTGTCACAATATTTTAATTTTTAAACTCTTTCAAATCCAGCATGGAACTTTCTTCCATCCTATTGTGCTACCCTTCATCACATATTTTAATTGAGATAAAATTACTTGAATAAATGACAAGACTATTAGTGTAACATATTACAACTATTATTTTGTCATTACTATATAGGAAAACATATCCTTAGCATTTCTAAAATGACACAAGGATCTCTCCCACTGTTGTCTAATCATCATATGAATTATCCTACTATAACATTTTATAGCATAGGACTCATCTGGTTGTGTACATAGCATGGAAACATGACTTCGAAATCAATATTTCAATGATGCTCATCATGTGTCAAAACACATGAATCTTGCTCAATTATTTTCCATGTGACAAGAACTCCTTCTTATCAATTGTATATTGACTTACTTCAATATTTCATCTATGTAATTTGGCTTCAATCATATCAGGCGCTTCAATCCATCTTTTATAGATATCGATGCCCAATATCTTCTAATCCTTTCATCAATATGAAATCTTAACCGTGTTAATTTAAAATACATATTTTCCAATCAACCATATGTCATCTACATAAAGTATTGGAAATATGTCATAACGCTCCCACTTAATTTCTTGTAACTCTACAAGCATCTTTATCATTCATGATGGAATCAAACTCTTTTGATAACTTCATTAAGGTAAAGATTTCAACTTCGTTATGCTCACTTCAACCATTGAAGTGCGCATGCCTTTCTAGCAACCTTTTGAATTTTACAAAACTCTCAGACTGTGTCAAGTACACATCCTTGAACAAACTTCCTCGAGAGGAGAATTGGTTTTGTTATTCAACATCCATATCATAATATGTAACTTTGCTAAAACTATCTGCAAAGACTAAGCATCACTACGGAAGATCAAAATCTTGTAGTAGTGAACTCTTTGAACTTCGTCGAAAACAACTTTTCGATAAGTATCCATGTCTTTGTCGCTATATAGACCCTTTTGCTATCGTTAGGCATCATTCCTATTGAAAGGACTACCAAGTCACATACTTGATATTCATACAAGGATACTATGGCGGATATAATGACTCATAGTCAATTTTACGAAGTCAGTGCCCATCATTTGCTTCCTTTATAAGGTCCAGGTCCTTTGTTGTCAAAACAACACTTTATACTTAAACCACAAGTTGTTCAAAGTACAAAGTTTTTGGACTTTTCTGCTACAGTTCGCAAACTCATTTGAAGTATCTACAACATTTGTAGTGTCTTCTACTTAGTCAAAATAGTAAACCCCGGAACAACTTCCAGTGCTGCGCTACTCTTGACATGATAACGGAGATTCTGTAATCTTGTTGAGTTTGTACCGTGCTCCCACTCACTTGTTTCGCAAGAACTACTTTCTCGAGAAATCAACCCTTTCTGACAAACAACATTTGTCTTTTGGTTCGGTGATAGGATAAATACCCAATGTTTTATTTGGGATAACCTTATAAACATATATTTATCCTATTTTGGTTGTAAACATTTTACACATGCTATGCATACCAAAACTTAAGAAAAATGACAATTCAGGTCATTACCCAAACCATATCTTATATGTTGTTAATTTCAACGGATCATGATGGTGCTCTTTTCAGTGTAAAAGCGGTTGTCCTTAATGTATAAACTACAAACATATAATGGCAATTTTATTAATCTTACCATGTCAAACAGGGTTTGATTTTGTCTTTTGAATACTCCAATCTAATGTGGGGTATTCGAGAAGTATAAGTTGTAGAACAATTTTGCAACTTCTCAGATGTTTTGCTAAACTTGTAACTCAAACTTTATCCTTTATGATCCAATCATAAAAACTTGATTATCTTGTTACATTGATTTTAACTTCATATTAACAACCTTTTGAACCAATTCAAAATGTCAAACTCTGTTCCCTTTAAATAGATATACTCACATATCTACTTAAATCATCGACAGAATTTTATGAAGGAAAAATTAATCCACCATACATGACTACACATAATGGACTATATACATCAATATGTATAATCTCCACTAAATTAGTCGTCCATTCTACTTTGGCCTAAGAACGGAATTCTAGTCATCTTTTGGAAGAGGTCTCACAAGCGTCAATAAAATGACTCCGGAAGTCCATCAATATGGAGTTCCTTCATGTTTTCCTTTCCGATATGAACTAAAATGGTGGTGTCACAATTTAAGTGAAACTCTTCAACGTCTTGCAACGTTTAGCATTTAGTCTTATAGATGTTTACTTTACCAACATGATTTATATTAACATATCCATCAATTATGGAATATGATCATAGTTTGAACAATCTCATTTGTTCTCACAAAAGACTAGAACAAAATAACAAATTATTAAGTTCTTCAAATAAATCTTGACTGGTTGGTTCGATACGACAATGAACACAATAACACTTTATTTATGTTCTTGTCATAATCGATTCCACATCTATTACTAGTTCCTTTTAGGCCCTTGTATTTCTTTCATTGCGTTGCTTTGTATGACAACTCATACCAACCAATGTGGTATCAAAATACCAAAAATACTTTGTTAACTAGTAATACATCTATATCTTGTATATCAAGTATATACTCCTGAGCTGGACTTTTCCAGTTATCTTCTTTTCTGCCATATATCTATTTGTAATTCTATTTTTCAATATTCCCTTTCCTTTATAGAAGAATCATTCAACATCAAACAATGCTAGTCTTACTAGCTCATTTTCTTTGGCGTGTTAGTCATATACTATCACCCATTGAGTCATACTTTGAGTTTGATTGTTCTACTAATATCACCATATTAATAGCATTCTTCTAGATTCCACTCTTAGCATTTTCCAAGTAAGGTAAACTACTTTACCCATACTTCTAATCCATCCCATCATAACAATTTTATGATTAAGCTATTATAGCTCGAAGGAAGGAATTTAGAGGATAATTTTTAGCATCCAATTTCTTGGAATATTCAAACGCCTAGCGTCTTCAATCATTGCATATATTCAGATAATATAAGCAAACATTGTCACGCTAAATTATACTCAGTCATGTTGCCACAAATAAGTTTCTAGATATCAATATATCTTTCACTTGATTGTTTCTGAAAACAACTCTTTTCAGTCCCTAAATCACCTTGATCAACAAAACATTCTTTTGAAGATAAAGTAATACGGAAGCAACCATGACTCTGGATTCTAAGTAGGAATTATTTGCTCTCTAGATTAATCAATCATTAACCACATGGAGCTAGGTAGGAAATACCAAAAATTTACAATAGGACTCAATTTTAAATTTCACTAATACAGTACCAATCTTAAATGGTATTTACCAGATCATAACAGTTATATCTCAATTAACAATCTAAGTGTAAGATAGTTATGAGGATGCCAATGACTACTACAAGTTGTGCAAATTCACTTTGATTTGTTGTTCATGATAAATAAGTTCAAGTTAATTCAAATTAAGCCATGAACTCCCACTCAAAAACAACATCCCTCTTAGTCGTCTTTAGTGATTACACGAACCAAATTCACTACACCAAAACCGATCATCATGTGAGATGATGTAGCTTCAAAGGCGAACATTGACATGTTCATCATATCATCCATATGACTCATGCTTTACCTTTCGGTTACGTGTTCCGAGGCCATGTCTGTACATGCTAGGCTCGCCAAGTAGAACCGTAGTATTGCGTGTGTTTCAAGGCCATGTCTGTACATGCTAGGCTTGAAAACACCCGTTGTATGCGAACGTTGAGTCTATCACACCCGATCATCACGTGGTGTCTCGAAACGACGAACTTTCTTAACGGTGCATACTTAAGGAAGAACACATTATTATCTTGATATTAAGTGAGAGGGATCATCTTATAATGCTAACATCGTTATCTAAGCAACATAAGATGCATAAAAAGGATTAACATCACAAACATCACATGAAAGGATAACGTGATATGATATGGTCCTTCTTGCACTTGATCTCCATCATGTGCATTATGGTATGATCTCAATCATTCCACCGGCGTGGTACCAAGTACCACGGTACCCCAAACTTGATTGTCCATCAATAAGAAGACAACCATATGGATACCTTCCGGTATATCAATAATTTACAAAATAGATCATCTCATAATCAAATTTGTAATATTGACCATATCAATTCACATGCCCAGCAAAAACTAGTTAGACGCTTCTAATTTATTTTTGCATATTTTACGTGGCTTAGGGCTTTCGAGGATAGAACCGTTCATACCTACGAACATCAACCACAACGTTGATAAACACATTTTTAACAACCCTTCATAGATTAGATCTTAACTATAGTAGGAGAAACAGACACCCGCAAGCCACTTATGCAATACAAGTTGCATGTCAGTTGTGGAACAAGTCTCATGTACGTGGACATGTAAGGTTAGTCCGGGCCGCTTCATCCCACTATGCCACTAAGATCATAAAATAGTCAAGGAGGTAATAACATGATCATCAACGCCCACATACACCTATGTGTTCTACCCGTACAAAACATCTACGCATAGATCCGGCTCTGATACCACTGAAGGGGAACGTAGCATAGAAAACAAAAATTTTCCTACGCGAGAGATACCCGAAAGGCCAAGATCTAATCTAGGAGACGAAGTGCAACGGGCAACAAGAGGGTTAAGGAGAACACATACCCTCGAAGACTCAAAGTGGTACGAGATCAAATCTCGTTGTTGGCGTAGTCGTACTCACACCGATCCCGATAGCGAGAAGATGGCACCGCAATCCGGCGGTGCATCCGTGATCGGTCACACGTACGGTTGATGACGACCTCCGTTCCCTCGTTCCAGCGGGGCGCGGAAGTAGAGGATCCCTCGGAACTCCAGCAGCACGACGGCGTGGTGTGGTGGAGAAAAACATTGCTCAGGGCTTCGCCAAGCTCACGAACAAGTGGTGGAGCAGCGGCAGGAGGGAGGAAGAGATGACACAAGTGTGTGTATTGGGAGAGGGAGCTCTCACCCCTCCTTTTATAGGAGGGGATGGCAGCCACGAATTTTTGGCTGCCTCCACCTCTCCCTCATCATGTGAGTGGAGTCTCCACTCAACCCACTCATTCTTCCATGAATTCCCACTCAAAATCCCAAGGGTTTTCTTTAATAAATAAATAAAACAATTTTATTTCTTTATTTTAATATTTGTTAATTCCATTAACAAACATTAACATATAACCCCTTGAGTTAGTTGTTAAATCTATTAACAACCATTTGATAAGAATCCCCTTGAACTATTTCAAAATTACTCGAAACAATTTCGGTGACTATTTCAATATTCCCCGAAACAATTTCGGTGCTGTCCAAACTTTTCTCCGATATTCCGTATCCTCTCAAATGCGTCATCGAACCTTAAGTGTGTCACCCTACGGTTCGCGAATAAGATAGACATGATCGAGACTCCTCTCCGATCAATAATCAACAGCGGGATCTGGAGATCCGTGATGACTCCTATATATTCAACGATGACTCTCGTGATCGTGTGAACCAACAACGCCGTGAACTATTCCCTTTGTCTCGCGATATTTTACTTGTCCGAGATTCGATCATTGGTATCAACCATACCTTGTTCAATCTCGTTACCGACAAGTACTCTTTTCTCGTTCCCGTGATATAACATCCTTTGTGATCATATCACGTGCTTGCAAGCGGTTTCGATGTGATATCACCGAGAGGGCCCAGAGTATATCTCTCCGTCATTTGGATGGACAAATCCCACTCTTGATCCATGATCCTCAACTAATACTTTACGAATACTTAACGACACCTTTATAGTCACCCTGTTACGGTGTGACGTTTGATGCCATCAAAGCACTCTTCCGGTATCAGTGATTGACATGATCTCATGGTCTAAGGAATAAGTTACTTCGTATGTTTGATATAACAATGTAAACTAAATGACTTGATCGCATTGCTATATTATCTTTGGGTATATGTTCATCACATCATTCTTCTAATGACATGACCCCGTTATTAATAACATCCAATGTTCATGATCAGGAAACCTTGATCATCTATTAATCAACGAGCTAGTTAAAAGAGAGGCTTTACTAGGAACCATTGTTTGTTTATTAAGCACACATGTATCAACGTTTCCGGTTAATACAATTCTAGCATGAGAAATAAACATTCATCATAAACAAGGAATAAGATAATAACCATTTTATTATTGCCTCTCGGGCATATTCCCTTCAAAAAGTCACCCGGCAGTTATGCAAACCATGAAGAGATGCCAACAAACTAATAATAAACAACATGAAATATATCAATCTGTAGGATTGCAATGTTCATAATAGGGTATGATAAAGTGTACTCGCTTGCCCTTAATAATGGAGCAAAACATAAATGCTAGGGCAACTCTGAAGTTCAAATGAAGACTAGAGATAAAGATATCAAAGATACAAGCATCAAAGTTATACCACAATCAACCGTGTTTTAGGACAAGCACATTACACTAAGAATGACAGCCATGATCTCAAGAAGGTGCATAAAGTGCGAAGGTGAAGACTCAGCATAAAAATACAAGAAAGTCCCTTCGCAGAGGGAAGCAGGGATTAACTCATGTGCTAGAGCTTTTTATTTTATTAAACAGAGGTATTGAAAACATTTCTTAGAGAGGTGTATGCTTATGTCAACGAATGGTAAATAGACAATACAGTACGTCACAAGGAAACTAAACTTCACAAGAGCGGCTTCCATAGAAGGATGCATCTGGGTAGAAGGTCATTCATCTTTCTCTTTTGTTTACACAATTATGCTTTTACTGATAAATCAGGGGAAAAAATAGTGAAGAGAATTTGTTGTATTAATTTGGGGCTTGGCTCCCCGCTGCCAGCTCTTCTATCATTTGGATAAGCGGATGAAGCCACTATTCCAGGGTGTGAAATCCAATCAACAAGTGAGATAAAGATTCTCTATTTACGTCCTCATGAGCTAAAACAGGGACACAAAATAATAATAATTTTTCGAATGTTTTAAAGGTAGCACATGAGAAATTTACTTGGAGTGGTAGTTAAATACCACATATATTAATAGGTATGGCGGACACATTTGGTAAACTTTGGTTTTTGGGAGTTGGATGCACGAGTAGAGCTTATACTCAGTACAGGTGAAGGCTAGCAATAGACGGGGAGCGACAATCAAGAGAGCAACAACTATCATAATCATGCTTGCGACAAAACAAAATTAACAGGGGCATAAAAATGATACAAATACTCTTAGGCAAATTAAATCATCGAGGCTTAATTTACTTTTTGTTTTCAGTGATATGCATGCGTGAGCATGTGCCAAGTCGATTCAAGCGAAACAATCAGAGGGAGATACCACGATGTCATACCCTTCAATGAATAAAAGAATGCAAGCAAACATTCATACTACATGCTATCTTATATTAACAAGATGATACCCCGCACGTTGTTGCGGGAAATTTGTTAAAAAAATAATCAATAAAGACATGTGTATAAAAACTAAAGATTCAATTAGAAACTTCATTATATTTGAAATAACTATATTTCAATAGGTGAAACACAAAGCAATGTGAGCTACCAAATAATCCATAAATACTAAAGAATTTGTACCCTTAGGTATCAAAGTACATGAAATTAGCAACAACAAATATCTGCACTGCCATTTCAGAGAAAAAAAAGAATTGTCAAAACTGAACAATGCAAATATGTTAAAAAAAATTAATGCCTACCGTCAGTAATATTTTTGGATTATTGTGGAAGATTGGACACTGGAAAGCTATAGATAAATTCTCAAACAACCGATAGAACAGGTGCGAGCTCATGGCGATTGGTTATAAATATCCCAGTAGAGTCGTACAACATCACAAGTATGCTTCGCGCAATACTGATCGGGAAGACATCGCATCAACTGTGAAAACAACATAAGAACACATATTTAAAAATAGAACATTTACATAAGGATCATGACTGCATGATTGGAATTCGATAAAAAAGAATTTGACCCGATGGTTGAAGAGCGAGCCAACTTATGTTCTTACCACGTGTACTTCACCTGGTTGCTGCTACAAAAGGCAACGGGGCAGGGTTCCGATGTGGTAAAGAGGTTGCAGCCTCTATTGTGTCGGGGTCAGCAGAGCTCACGACAAATAGGCTCTCATACACCTGCATCAAGGCGTTTTGGGTATCTCGTCGGTGAGAAATCATGCGGCGGAGAATCGCGAAGAGCGAAGGGATTTATAGTATCTCCGGAGAGGGAATCTGTTAGGATTGGAAGCTGATTGGTAGCAGAAATAACGTATGCAAGAAATTAGTGGCAGCCGTTCTCACGTGATGGAGTAGAAGAGCCAAAGGAGGCGAAGCAAAAAAAGAAATGCACGAAGCCGAAACTGGTGTATTGAATAGGTGAGATGATAGGGCCTTGCATGCACAGGAAAAATAGTCGTGGGGATGATAGGGCCTTGCATGCACAAGACTAACTGATGACGTGGCTTTAGAAGATGACGTGGAAGACTAATGATGTGGCATAGCTGCATGTAGAGAGAAATACCTCTAGTGGGGTGTTCCTATTTAGATATAAAAGATAAGTTGGAACTAAACATGTGAGAGCACGAACCACTAAGCATCAATTAAATAACATAGACCTTACACGAACAAGCTAAGCATGTTCACATGGATGAGTATATGTACAAAAATAAAACAAATAGAGTTCATACCAGCCTCTCACCACAACTTGAATCATCGTAAATCGTCATTATTGCTCTTCACTTGTGATTGATTAATATAGAATGATAACCAAGCTCCAATGGAGACACGGAAGACCGATGAACTCTGGAACAAACTTTACCAAACCAAAGAAGAGCAACAAATATTTTTGGGTTTTCGAATTAAAACAAGAACACAAGAAACAAGCAACAAAGCAAAATATTTTTAGATTTTTGAATATTAAACCGAAACGAGAAAGTAAAGCAAACCAACAAAAGAAACTAAAGAAGCAAATAAAGAGAAAGAATAGAAATATTTTTGGTATTTTTGTGTTTTGGAAAGCAAGAACAAAACAATAAAAACAAAAAGAAGCGAAAATAAAAGAAAGAAACGAAAACATGAATATACAAAGAACCGATAGAAACATGATATAAAGATGAGTGTGATGTCGGTATACCTCCCCCCAAGCTTAGGCTTTTGGCCTAAGTGGAGATCAATCCCAAGGGAACCATGAGGTGGCTCCCCCGTAGTGTGCCGAGGAGGAGCCTCATGGTGCAGATCTTGCACTCGTTGGGATACCCCAAGAGGAGGGTGTGATGAGCACAGCGGTAGGAGTTTTCCCCTTAGTTAAGAACCAAGGTTATCAATCCAGTAGGAGAAGGAGGACCTTCGGAAGGTTGATGCCTCTGACGGTGGTGCTGGCGCTTCACCGGTGTCAGCAACAACGTGGAACCTGCACACAACACAACCAAAATACTTTGCCCCAACGATACAGTGAGGTTGTCAATCTCACCGGTCTTGCTGAAAACAAAGATTAGACGTATAGTGTGGAAAAACAGTGTATGCTTGCAGTAAGTAAAGAAAGCAGGAAATTGTTGTGGTTTGTTTAACAGTGTGGAAAATGGACCGGGGTTCATGGTTTCACTAGTGGTGTCTCTCCATAAAAGATAGCATGTTGGGTGAACAAATTACAGCTAGGCAATTGACAAATAGAGGTTGCACCGTAGTGCACAATATGACATGAAGATAACTATGCTATTTAGTGCGGGCATTACAACAAGATACATAGACCGACATCCATCTACATCTATGACTAATAATCCACCCTCGGGTTATCATCCGAACCCTCTTAGGTATTAAGTTGCAAGCAACAGATAATTTCATTAAACAAAGTGTGTAATGTAAGCAATGATTATGCACGCGGGCACTCTCGCCGCTGTTTTCTCCATAATGGCAACATCACATCCTCCCCCTTCACGTTTCTGTCACCCGAGAAAGGCAACAAGAAGGCATGAACCCTCTATCGAGCATAAATACTCCCTCTTGGAGTCACTGGCAACTACTTGGCCAGAATAACCACTAGCAACGGAGAGCATGCAAGATCGCAAATAACATATGCAAATAAAGACTATAATCAACTTGGCATAAGGTCAATATTCATCGGATCCCAGCAAACATAGCATAAATAATTACATAAGATCAATCTCGATCATGATAGGCATCTCACGAGATCTAAACATGGAGGCATATGAGGAGAAGACAACCATCTAGCTACAGCTACGAACCCGTAGTCCAAGGATGAACTACTCAGGCATCACTCCGGAGGCAGGCATGGTGATGTAGAAGCCTCCGGTGATGATCTCCTCTCCGGCAGGGTGCCGGAAACAGCTTCAGAACCCCCCTGATCGGGGGTTGTCGGTGACGGCGGCTGCAGAACTTTTCCGGGGATTTTGATTAGGTGTCTAGGGTTTTCCATCCGGGGGACTTAAATAGGCGAAAGGTCAAAGGCGGTGGAGGCCGGGGGGCCCACACCTATAGGTGGCGCAGCCAGGGAGACCCGCGCCACCCTATGGTGTGGCCCCCTGATGCCCTCATTCGACTCCTCTTCGTTGTTCTGGATGCTTCCGGGGAAAATAGGAACTTTGGGCTTTGTGGGGTCCAATTCCGAGAATGTTTGCAGAACAACTTTTCTGAAACCAAAAACAGCAGAAAACAGGGAACTGGCACTTGGCATCTTGTTAATAGGTTAGTCCCGGAAAACGTATAAAAAGGCTATAAATAAGGGAGAAACAAGTAGCAATTGGCAAAATATGATCATGTAGCATCAGAAATTATAGATACATTGGAGACGTATCAAGCATCCCCAAGCTTAGTTCCTACTCGTCCTCGAGTAGGTAAACGATAAAACAATAATTTCTGAGGTGACATGCTACTAACATAAACTTGATCAATCTAATGTAAAAGCATATGCACGCTGAGATCATAAAACTTTAAACATAGGCATGATAAATAAAACTTTAATAATAAAGCATAGCAATTACTTTGCATCACGAAGAGTAACTCAAATAAAGGATCATGAATAACAACGCAAAGAAAGGTAGACGTTTGTTTCAGGTATAGAGAAAGCATGGCAAAGTGATATTTCGATTGTCCTTAACAGTGGGGCAAAACATAAATGCCAGGACACCTTCAAAGTTCAAGAGGAAGACTAGAACAAATAATTTAAGAACAAATAATAACACATCATGAAGTTTTTATTGATGCTTATGGGGCAAATGCACATAGAACTCAGAATGGCAAAAATGCTCTCTCAACTGTGCATAAAGTTAGAAGATGGAGACTCAATATAAAAGTAAAAGAAAGGCCCTACGCAGAGGGAAGCAGGGATCACTCATGTGCTAGAGCTTTTATTTTATTAAACAGAGGTATTAAAAGTTTGACATTTGTGGAGGAATGTCTATATTTTGGGAGATGTATGCTAATGTCAACGAATGGTAAACAGAAAATACAATACGTTACAAGTCAACTGGATTCACAAGAGCGTCTCCCATGGTGAAGGACGCAACTGGTGTAGAAGGTTATCCCTCTTTCTCTTTTGTTTACACAATTATGCTTTGACTGATAAATCAGGGGAAAAATAGTGAAGAGAATTGTTTGCATTAATTTGGGGCTTGGCACCCCGCTGCCAGCTCTTCTATCATTTGGATAAGCGGATGAAGCCACTAGTCCAGGGTGTGAAATCCAATCAACAAGTGAGATAAAGATTCTCTATTTACGTCCTCATGAGCAAAAACAGGAACATAAAGCAGGAGTAATTTTGAAAGTTTTAAAGGTAGCAGATGAGCAATTTACTTTGGAGTGGCAGTTAAATACAAAATGTAGGTAGGTATGGTGGACACAATGGGAAAACTTTTGTTTTAGGAAGTTGGATGCACGAGTAGAGCTCATACTCAGTACAGGTGGAGGCTAGCAAAAGACCGGGA